>VXBB01004571.1:183354-235122 GCA_013399915.1 Illadopsis cleaveri | reverse complement strand
GACGGGCGGGCGGGTAGCAGAGGGGGCGGGGCGGAGCATCCGGGCCCCGCCCCTCGCCCCGCCCCCACAGCCGTGCATTGGGCTGGCCGGGAGAGGGGAGATGGTGGCGTCCCGACACCCTGCCATGGCCAGGGACACCTCCGCCAGGCTGGGCAGCTCACAGCCCCGTCCAACCTGGCCTTGAGCGCTTCCAGGGATGGGGTGCCCACAGCTTCTCTGGGAAACCTGTTCCAGCGTCTCACCACCCTCACCGTGAAGAACTTTAAGGTCTCCCTGGAGCCTTCTCAGGGCTAAACAATCCCAACTCTCTCTTCACAGAAGTCTTTCTTCACAGAAGAGGTGCTCCATGCTTCCAGTCATCTTGGTGTCCCTCCTCTGAACTTGCTCCAACATGTCACAGAATCACAGAACAGATGAGGTAGGAAGGGAGCACAGTGGTGCTGTGATCATTTGGTCCTGCCTCCCTGTTCAAGCAGGGCCATTCCAGAGCACATGGCACAGGATTGTGTCCAGATAGTTCTTGAATACTTCCAGTGAGGGAGACACCACACCCTCTCTGGGCAGCCTGTTCCAGTGCTCAGTCACCCACAGAGTAAGGAAGTTTTTCCTCACGTTCAGGTAGAACTTCCTGTGCATCATTCTCTGCCGTTGCCTCTTGTTCTATTGCTTGGCACCACTGAGAAGAGCCTGGCTCCATCCTCTTGTCACCCTCACTTCAGAGACTGATAGACGTAAGTGAGGTCTCCTCTCAGGTGTTTCCTCTTGAGGCTGAACAGGCCCAACTCTCTCAGCCTTTCTTAATAAGAGAGACGGATGCTTCAGTCCCTTGACCAACTTTGTAGCTCTCTGCTAGACCTGCTCCAGGAACTGCATATCTCTCTTGTACTGAGGTCCATGTCCTTCCTGTGCTGAGGGTTAGATGCAGGACTTCATATGGGGTCTTACGGGAGCAGAGTATAGGAGAAGAATCACATCTCTCAACACTTATTAGGCTGAAGCACCTTAGCTGGGGTGTAAAATTACCAAGTCACAGATGTAAAGCCCTAGGAAACTCATGCATTACATCACTTACCCCATCTTTTTAGGCAAAAATAAAAAAAGGGGAAAAAAAAGAAAAAAAAAAAGTAAATGCAGTACTTTTTGGTTTAGCTGCTTATCTCTCAGAAAGGAATTTCCAGACAGTGAAGTTACAGTCCAGGAGAGCTAGTGTGACTGTGCTGCACACCTTCAGTCACTTAATATAACTGAGTATATCAGAAAGTTAATAGTCACTTCAGACTGCAGTGAGTGCTGGATGGGCAAAGGTCCTTCAGAAACCCTGAAAAGAATCAGTGATATGTAGCCAAACAGCATTTTATATGCAACATGTCCTACCAATTTAGGATTTTTCATAGTTTCAGTTGTGCTGTGAAACTTGGTTTATTACAAAATAATAGCATTTTGTAATAAAATACTATGTGTGCAGCATGAGTGTGTCAGTTGCCAGAGTCCAGATAAAATTGATCTTTTAACCTCAATGTTTAATGATATTTTTTGTCTACTTTTTTGCTTTCTCTCTCTTTTTTTTTTCTTTTTTTTTTTTTTNTTTCTTTTTTGCCTTCATTTTCTTGTAAGGAGAAAGCTTCTCTATATAAAACAAAATAGAGAAAGTAGATTTTGGAAAAATGCTGCGAAGTGCCTTCCTGTGGCTGGGAATAGACTGTGTAAGTTGACCAAGAGATTGCCTAGTCATACAATCTGCAATATTTTTGCAACAGCTTCAGTTAGCTAGCATTTTCTATGCTAGCTTTTCTACTTTTTCATACTTTTCTATGCAGAACTAGCAGTTCCTGAGTTAAAAGATCGACTTTATTTTTATAACACCAGCACTATCAAGGAACATATATTTGATTGAGCTTTTAGTTTATAAGTTGAAGCAAGAAATGAGAATGCCTACAAAGTCTCTTCAATTTTCAATGATAGTGGCTTCAAGATAGAAGAAGAAGGGGAGATGCAGCGCATATCTGCAAATTCAAGATAGGCGAGACAAAAAATTAAATGTACATAATAAATGCCCTAAAGCACTAATCTGTATTGCAAAATTACATTGTGTTAGAACATGTTAATTAAGATGATACAAACCACTTAGTGTAGGCAAGAACTGTCACGTTTGGCAGCTGGGTTACCTTGGGTCAGCAACAACAAAAATTGTCAAAGCCTTGGTCTTTGTTTATACTGGCTGTTATATTAAGCATTACATGTTAATCAATTAACATAATGTATTTTTCCAGTGCAGGCAAGCCCTAGGAAAGCTTGGGTTGTATTTGAGACACAGACTCCTAATGAAGATAAAAAGTCACTGTTTATATTCTTGAAAGTCCCCTGAGAAGTAACTGAAGGAATAGAAGCTCTCTTCTTTCTGTAGTGTTGCTCTCAAATTCTTCCATTTTCATTTCACTTTTTTCTTAATTCTCTATTGTAACAAAAATGGTGGAAACAATGAACTTGCTTATTCTTTCTCTCAAATATCATTGCTGTTGGCAGGAGAAAGGCAGTTCTGAAAACTACTCTCTTTGTTAGCCTGGCAACCATCACACTTTTGTTCCATATCTGACAAGTACTTAGGCATATGAATGGTTTATAATGATATAAATTACGTGTGTGGACTCAAATACCTACTGAGCAAGAGCCCAGGTATTTCATCCTGCACTCACTGAGTTCAACGATTAATTTTCTGGTGATTGCAGTAGTGAAGGTTGTGGCCTTAGATGCTTTATCCACAGCCTTTCAAATCAATTAGCCTTTCTATTGATTCTAATGGCTGTTAGAGCAGGCCCTCAGCAAAAGCGATACAGTTGCTTAGGCCTGGGGCTTGCTGGATGCAAAAATTGACGGAGAAACTGGCCTTCCTTTGAGGAATTTGATGTTTATATTTGTATTACCAAAAATATTCTGAAGAGATCTCAGGAGCAAGGGAACCATTTATATTTCCAATAACATGTGCCCATGCATGATTCTGGATTTATTGGTATGCGTTAGCAGAGAGCACATTGTATTTTCTGTGTGCTCAGTGGCAGCTTAGTGGCACAGCCATTGCCGCTCTGTGTGTCCTGGGAATAGTAAATGACTGGGCAGCAGTCCCCTGTTATTTGAATTGTATTGATTTTTCAAGATCCTGCACATTAATGCAAGGCATGACCTATTGTCTGGGTTCCCACTGCAATGAAATACTACAGCAGTATTTAGCAGGCACAATATGTGTCTAGCCATGGAGTAGAGAGTGACCTTCCTACCACAAGACCTGCGAGTTACAATGAGTGCATTGAGCTTACAACAAAGCACTGCCATGTGTTGTGCCTCTTGGAGAGGCCCTACACCACAGTTGTGCCTGTTTCAAGGGTAGGTGAGAATGCACATCTGTCTCTGTATTAGAAATACTGAGTAGCAGGAGGGAGAACCACACCAAACAGACCTTGCACATACTAAAAAATAATCTCCCTCTAAACTTTGGGCAAGATATATCCTCCAGACAACAATAAGTAAGAATTCTTTCCAAACAATGTGTAAAAACCAGCTTGATATCACTCTGAGTGATTTGCATAAACACACCCATCGTTCCCACACAGAAGGAACCTGGTATATCAGTACAGGAACCTCCTCACCAATCACTTTTGCTGATGTGTGCCATTGTTTTAAGGTCAGTGAGCACAGCTACCAAAATGGAAATTTCAGTCTAATGGTAAGTTAGAAACTGATGCTCTGAACTTAACCCTGGTTAAGACAAAGTCTAAAACCTTCTGCCCTACAGCTTCCATCTGGCTGTGGCAGAAAGTGCTGTGCTGTATGGGAAGCGATTCTGTGTGACACTGCAAGATCACAGCTATCAGATAGATCCTGGTCTGTCCTACTGAATGCATTATGCAGAAACAGCCAGGGTTTCTAATTTGAAAAATATCTCAAGTTTATGATTAACCGCAATGAAATGCTGTTGTGTTGGTTTGGATTTTTTATTTGTTTTTCCTATGGAAAAGATACTAGCTACTGTTCAAAAGAGCCCAAACTTTTCTGTCCAAATTTAGGTACAAACACTTCAAACTTGCTGTTTAAAGCATGAACAATCTAAACAGACCCAAGCCTAAAAAAGCACAGTCTGACCTTTGTGTGCTTGTACAAATGTCAATCCCATTTTTGAAGTGGACTTCTAGATTTAAACAGCAGTCTCAACTAAAACAGGCACTTACTTTACTGCTCTTCTTCCCCTGACTTTATTTAGTGCAAAGATTTCTGCAACACTGGCTTCAAGATGATAGATTGATTGTTTCTGCTATAAGTCACAAGTTTCTAATGCTGTTTTCCCAAACAGCAAATTACAGTTTGAGTAAGAGCAGGCCTTTCCAGACTTTTATGCAAAACAGGTGTTAGAGACCTGTTACTGTATTTCTACAGCATGAATTCAGCAAATTCAAGAATCCAATTTTGACATGACTAGAACCCTCATGATTTGGCTGAGCAAGATCCAAGGAGGCAGAAATTACTGGATATGATCCTCTAAGACAGACTGAAAAAGTTGAGGGATTCCATTTTCAGAATAACTATTATCTTAAAACATCCAATCTGTTGCCCTTTTCAGCAGAGTACATTTTAGAAAAAAACTCATTTTCCTTTGAAACTTTTAATCAAAACACAAATCCTGCTTTTCGTATTGTTTGAGAGCAAAACCAGGTATAATTCCGCCTTCAAATTGCCATTGGCAGGAAGCCATTATAAATCATAGCCAGATTGAAAAAAAAATGGTAAGCTTTAGCCACACTTTTCTTCTTGTCAAAATAAAAATCCTCTCAGAAGTCAGTACAGATTTCAGTGGTCTGAATAACTCTGCTTTTCTCTAGAGCACCTTCAGTGGCAGTATTTGAATTATTACCTTGGGCTGAAGCATGTCAGGCATCACAGCAGGTAGTGCTGTACGTCAGTGCCAGCCAGCGGAAAGCCAGAGACAGATGCCTCTTCTTGTCATCATGGGAATGATTTTTCTCCTGAGCCCAGAGGCATTCATCAGATATTTTCCACTGGGATTGTCTGTCCTCTCTCATATTTGTCTCTTGTACTAGAAGAAGTCCAGTGCATTTTCACTATTCTTGCCTGAACCTGTCCTCTCCTTCAGCACTCAGTAATAAAAGACCCTATTGTACCTCTGGGTACAGCCAGGAATATTCTACTGTTTTCTTCTTTGCCATGTGATTAGAGAGCCTTTCCAGAAGCAAACCTCCCACCTAACACAGCCAAGCAAAGTGTTCTTAACATCCAAAGGGGAAGTGACCCGTGAAATTTTGACTATGGCATTGAACATGTATTTGTTACATTTATGAAATTCTTGCAGGCTTCAGATGTTGGTGGGTTATTACCATGGTTATTAACCCTTCATTTTTTTTGTTCTTCATTTCAGTGGTGATGTTAGGATGATTAGTACCGCACAGTCAATATACAGGCAAGTCTGCTTGATCAGTTAATACAGGTTGTTTAGGAGGAACTTGCCTTGGTCATATAATTTATTTTCCTCTGCTGTATTTACTTTTTAAAGACTGTCAGATAATGTTCAGTGAAAGGATAATCAGTGTCTGTCTGTATCATATCTTTGTTTTAAACCACATAGAAAGGACAGACAGTGTGCAAGATCACTTCCTCCTTAAATTGTCAGCTCCAAACGTGGTTTTTTTTGTGTGGCTAGCCATGCTTAAAACCCTTCCTTGAATTTTTTCTACACAACCTCAGAGTCAGCAGACACACTGCTCACATCTCTGAGGCATTTTTAGTCTCACCAGTGATGCATTTGTTTCCTTTTGGCTCTCCCACTGATTCATATGCTTCCTAAAATAGAGCCCACTATCTTTGTTCTGTTGTGAAAAGTTGCAAAAGAATTAGCAACATCAGTTTGGCACCAAGTAATATGAATCATATCATACGCTTAGATGTGCTTGGATTTCAGCTGTAAGAGTCCATCTAATTGTAAATGACCATTATTTTGCAAGATTTCTTAGTCTTTTCAGGGTACAAAGCCACACACCATAATTCTGCATTGTTATTCTTTTCAGCCATGGATGCTTCTTACAAATACTGAGCTCAGTGTTCCTCACCATAGCTCAGACCAGTCCCAATTAAAAAAAAAAGGCCAAATGCTTCTGAGAGAAGGACAAATAAAGTCTATTGCAATGGGGGCTGAGGTGATCATGGTAGGTAAAAAAAACATGACCTTTCCTGCACCCAGGTCTCAGGCATTGCATTTGTAACAAAGCAGTCAATACTTCACAATGTCCTTCGCTTGCACGTTCCAACCCCATTTTAACATGGGATATATACAAATATATGTGTCTTTGTGTATTTCATAATTTATTTATGCAGTGCAATACAGCATATATGCATGTTTATGTAGTTCACAAACATGAACACCAGCATTCTGTGCCAGCTGAGTGTGGCTGAATGAATAAATAGCATGGGAGGTCTAGTCTGTGGGGTTAAGCATTTCACAGGAGCCAGGTGCGAGCGTCATCCTTGCATACTGAATCTCTGCAGCTCAGGATCTGGTATTACAGCTATTTTTTCATATAGCATTTCAAATTGGTCCTGCACAATAATGAGTTTATGAGGTCTCAGTCTCTTCAAGATTTGTGCTAATGAAGCCTTTAGGCAAGGGACAGATCGTCCGTTCCACTTGCCCTTCCAGTTTGGAAAAATTAGTGTTCACAGAAAGGTTTAGCTTCCCTACATAACAATATAACTCCCCAGGTGACAGCAAAGGTTTTATTAAAACTTGCCAGCAAGGTCATGTCGTCCAGCCATTACAGCAAGAGACCTATAGCTCCAGATTTAGTTGTTAACCTGTTGCGTGGCTTTGGGCAGACTTCGTAACTCTGCCTGAATTCCTCATAGGTAGGATGTGGTCAGGCAGCCAGGCACTTCACTGGGATGATGCAAGAGAGGTGTTTGCACTTAACTCTTTTTACTCTACGCTGCCTAAGAACTGTTCAAATGGCTGTAAGTTGCTGGAAAGGTTCTTGGGTAAGGCGAAGTAGAGTTGCTCCTGGTATAATTCAGCAGGTGTGAGGTCCAAAACATATAGAAAGTAAGTTAGTATGCTTCAATCCTTAAACAAATACACTAAAACAGCACATTCTTGGCCACGAGTGACAGTATGACAGAATGTGACAACTTGAGAATGATTTCCTCCTAGCACTTGGTATTTCCCAGGGCTCAGCCCCAACAGCTGATGTGCCATGAACCATTTGTCTCACCTGTGCCAGTGCTTCAAGGCATGCTACCCAATGTATTTTAAAGATACATCTTTCATCCTGCTGTAGTGAAAGTTCTGGAGAATAGGAAATACATTTTTATGAAAAAAATTCTGGCTGAAGCAGGGCCTTACAATGTCTTCCAGGGTTTTTGGAAAAACATGAGTGGTTGTGACAGAGTGTGGAATGTGTTGTGAGAAAACAGGCGGTTCAAGAGAACAGATAAATAAAAGACTCTGAAGTTGAAAGAACCCTTTTTCTCTGTGCCTGAATTTTGGACGTAATATCACTCAAATGTCAGTGTTTGAGTTATTAAAATGGTGTAATGAGATGTAATGGCCAGAGGTGCAAGGACAGTAAACATAACTGCACTATTATCAGGACAAGCTGAACTTCCAATGGTGCAACAGGTCAAACAGCTATAATCATAACACCGTACCTGGAACAGGGTGAGTGGAGGGGCCACATCCAGGCTGCACATGAACATAATGTACCTGGGTGCTGGGACTAGAATTAGAGCAAAGCTGAAGGTTTATAGATACCAGGCATAAACCAGCATGATAAAGTTTATAAAAATTTGAAAGTAAGATGGAAGAAATAAAAGCTTAGCATTCAGCTAAGCAACTTCACACCAGTTAACTACATAGCTGGATTGTTAGTGAAAAAAATAAGAGACTATTTAAGAATAGGAGATCCAATATTTTATGTCTGGTCAAGAATAATCCATTGCAAAAAACACAGACTGAGAAGCAAATTAGTAGGGAGCAGCCCTGAAAAAATAATCTGGATATTGCATACTCTTTCAAAAAAGCAAACTACATACTGAGAGGTACAAATATAAATAGAGGCAATAAATACACTAAGTGATTCTTCTACTTCCCTCACTATTGGCGAAGATCAGCAGGAGCTCAGCAAGCCTGGCCTGGGCCACCATGTTTGTGAGAGATAAAACATTCATCAAGCTGCAGAGGAGAGCAGTGTGTATGATCAAAGTTCTAGAAAAATACAAACTACATGGGAAGACTGGACAAACAGGGGTGCTTGCTCTAGTGAAGAGAAATCTAACAGAAATGTGAGAACAGTCTTCAAAAATAAAGATACTGCAGATTAATAAGACATTCCATTGCAGCAGAAACAGGCTTTGGTTAGGCATTAGGAAAAACTTTCTAAAAATGAAGCTAGTGATGCATTAGGCAAGATTGCCTGGGGATTGTAAATATTTTTTAAAAAGATCAGATAAAACTTAGTCAGTAATGACAGAGATAAGATTTATCAGTCTCTAAAGAGTGGGATGGTATAGATAACTTCTTGAGATACCTTTTCATCTCTATTTTCCATGTTCATCCACAAGATGAGTGTTTATTTTTTTTCAGACTTGCTTGATTATTCATGCTAGTCACTTGCTTCTTCATCTTAGAAATGGAAATCCCATTATTCAGTCCCAGTCAGGGATGAGTTCAGGTTTTTCTTGTACTCTGTGCAAGAAAAACCTTTTCTTGTGCAGCAACACAATGTGACTGTTCAACGTGCAAAGACATAAAGACAAAATTTAAAACTGTCTTAAATTAATAACTATGAGCAAACAATCATACCAGACTTATCATTGGCTTCAAATCAAAAGAGTTCATGAAAACAAGTCCTAAGTTGTGAGTCTTGGGTAATTCACATGGTCCCTTTGACACTTCAAAGAGACTGTGATGCTTGGATGAGATGCACAATTTTACTGGGACAGGCAAGTCAGAGTCAGGAACAAACCATTTGGATCCACTCTGCAAAGCAGCTGTTCCCACTCTTTCCACATGGGAAGCAAGCGGTCTGCCACAGTTTCACTGTGCTGCCAGCACCACTGACACTTCTATACATATCCACATCCACTGCCAGCAACATGGAGTCCCTCTCACACAAAGGAGGTGGCAGGTGGATTTCAAGTCTGCCAAGAGTGCTCCCACTGAATTACTGGGGTCTTCAGCAGGAAGACTTGAGATGAGCTCAGCAACACAGGCCCTTCTTGCCACTATGGATGCCTTTGGTGGCTTTTTTCCTCCAGTGCTCCTACAGCAGTGGAATCAAAGCATTGAACAGCTAAGCCTTCTGCCTATATTCCGGAAGATTTGGTCAACATTTGACTGTGTTTCTGTCTTGATGTAATTTTGGTTACTACTGAAAGAATTTTAGCTTGGCATCAAATTATTTAACCTCCATTACAGTGATCCTTGTTGTGACATGTTAAGGCACTTACCTCCTGAGCAAGTGCTTTACAAAAGGGATAAACTGCATCTATCTATTATGATTAATATTATTTTGCTAAATATGGAGGGCACTTTGGCTGCCCTCCCCCCAGGTTGCTACAGCAACACACATCTGCAAGGAGTCATTCTTCTAATTGTGCTAATTAGGCTTATATAGGGGTATTTCAGTGATCCAAATGCTGTGAAAAGCACAGTCTGAGGTCACTGAAGACAAGCCTCATGCTCCAAATGCTAACGAAATTATTTTAAACCTCCTTCTGGTGTAACTGTTTTAGTCAGTGAGCAAGAAGCAGTGCAGTAGTTCACTGAGCTGGGCAGGTTTGCTTTAGTCTCCGAGGGAAAGAAGCACAACAGGAGACTTGTGATATGCATCTCTGAAACAGAAAAAAGTGAGCTTGCATTTTGTTTGCAAACATTATTTTGCTATAAAAAAAAGGAAATTAGACTGCAAACCCAGCATGTAAAGGGTTAATGAGATTAATGATTAATACTTTACATTTAAATGGTGCCAGATTAATGACTAATACTTTAGCTATACATAACTCTTTGAATAAAGCCAACCTGTGAAATACATAGAGGTGCACAGGTCGGCAACAGTGAAAGTGCAGCAACTGTCTGATCGACACCTTTGACTGGAACAATTTGAAAGCTGCAGGGCCATGTGGAAACTTTCTAGGCAACAGCAGAGTCTTTCTCATGCAAGAAAACTGCTATTTTCCACACAATAAAATTAAGTTAAGAAGTTTGTAATAAGTAGCTGCTTACTTTTTTAGCTTTATCCTCCAAGGGTATTTTTGCAACCCAGATCATTATGTATGAATAAGAAACACTTTGTGAAAACCTGGACTACTTGAGACGGTTGTCATTAAAACATTAGCAAAAGACACTGATTTGCTGTTACATGACATTATAACACCACACTTGACAAGTTTTGCCGATGGTGTGACTCATCATAGGAGTTTCCTTGAGGCTGGCTATTGGAACACCATCCAATTGCAATAATTGCTGTCTGAAGCTTCTTGAAACAAAGAAAATGATATCTTTAAAGTGAGACAACTATGTCTAATTACAGCCTGTGATGGTTATAAAATAACTGTCCAAATATAACAGTACAATTGTTCAAATATGTAATTGTATTAATCCAAAAGAAATTTAAAAGTTTCAAAAATCAACATGCTGCCTCTTTCTGATTCTCATCTTGTATTGTAATGGACTTACTGGTCAGCGTGAAATATTACTTATTGTGTAGAATATGGAGATACAATCTTTGCATACAATGTTTTCAGATTATACAGTCACAGAATCATAGATAGGCTTGGGTTGGAATGGCCCTTAAACATTATCTAGTTCCACCCCCTGCTGTGGGCAGGAACAACTTTCTATAGGAAAGTGTAACAGCATCCCTTTGAATAGAAGTTTATTCTTGCTTTGTTTTTCATGCAGTTACTGGAGGCCACAAAGTAACTCACAAATGCATATTTGTATAAGATGGACCTTGAAATGTCTTTATGTTAAAAGCTGATAGTGGCTTATATAGGGTAAAAAATGACAAAAGGACCCCTTACAGTCAGATGCCAAATCCCAATGCCACCTACATTTAAGAACTTCCTAACTCTAGGCTAAAGTATGAATCACCATGTTGGAGCAATTAATTTTACCCTTGCATCAGGCTGCCTGGTGCTGCACCCTTTGGTTAGGAATTAGATTGTGGAACTGAATGTGAAATGACAACAACAAAATGCACTGGCTTCCCTTTGTCAAAGAGGGGGTGGGGAGGAGGTAACATGGTGTAAGAAAACAACCAGAGAGGTTCCCCAGCTTAGCTTTTCCAGAGCCAGCGCTGACCTACATTGACCTGCCTCCCAGAACCAAAGCCTTGCCATGCTGGTGCTGAAAGGATTACTTCCCCATGGTTTTCAGTCGTCAATCTTCCAACCTAAAGCTCCTTTCTCCTTAGGATTCTCAATAATTGTTCTGCTTCAGCAACCAGAGAATTGCCATAAATCACCTTTCTACAGTACTTTTTCCCCTTCTGTGCTCTCTCAGGGTATTTTGTCATTGATCTTGTCTGTCCTGCAACTCTTTTCACTATTTTAGCTGCATTTAATTAGCATGACCATTTATAATGCTCAGAACTGGAGTGTTTGTGGATTTGAAAAGAGTTGATTTCTAAAAGGTGTTTTAGAAATGCTTTGAGATTTCACATCACCAGAAAAAACTGGGGAAGTGAAAAGCAGGGCAGTCGCTAGGCATCTCATTATGCTGTACTCTGCTAGTTATTATGGTTGGCTGATAAGTAACACTTTCGAGGGTGATTGTTTCTACTTACCACTGCAAATTTCAGTATCAAAATTCCTATGTATGCTTGTACCCTGAAGCCCTCTGCAGAAGATCCTCCTGGCTTCTGCCCAAGTGTGTCCCCTCTCCTAGGCCCCTGGATCTGACAAATTACTTTGTCCAAGCAGAGCTGGGAGGGATTCTCTGTGAGGAGTAAGAACACCGTCTGTAAGAACGCTCATGTGGACGGTTGAAAGAGTAGGATCCCACCGTGAGATGGAGCAGAACAATGTGACAGGGTGGAAGCACTCTGTGTGACCTCTGAGGAACCAGGCTGGGTTCCAGAAGGGGACATAGTTACCTGAGATAAAGACTAGGCAGACTGGACAGTCAGGCCCAGGTTGTTGATCTGAGGAGCTGGAAGTGCCCAAGTTTTTCTCAGAAAAAATATTTAAGAAACCCAAGATCATGCTTCTGCATGTGGCATTATCTCGGTAGAGCTGGCTGCCACAGCACCTCTGGCACATCAGCATCTCTTACCTCAGGAACCAATCCCAAGAAACCTCATATTCCTTCAGCAACCATTTAAAAATGACTACAAATAGAACAAATTCTGCAGTCTCAGGAGCCTTAGCATTGAATGGTCTCTACATTGTATTCTCAAGTAATGTCTCCCTACAATTGTCCCTTATGGCCTACATGGAATAAAATTGTCAGATCACTTAAGGGTATTTTAGTTGGGTTGGCAACCCTGCACCCTTGCACAATGGGTTTCAATAAGGAACTTTTTTCAAAAAGAAGCTTGCAGGATTTGGAGCAGTGTCCTGCTAAGCAGCTGACTCTACAGCCTGTTCTCACTGGGACTATCGATACCTGCCATGACGGTCTGGGATGTAGGAAGGAGAGAGGAGGAGAGGTTAGTTTCATATTATGAGCACGGAAGGAGACTGCCACTGGGACACAGAGAGCAAAAGTCAAGATGCAATGAATCTGTCTGTGTCCTTGTGGCTCTACAAGTTTTGAACATGTTGCTGCCAGTCATTGGTTACAGGTGAGCTTCCCAAAGCATTGTCTCATCCCCGGCAACTGGCACACTGCCTGGTTTGAAACACCCTAGGAGTGTCTGTTCTGCACAGAAAGTTTTCTCTGAGCCCTTTTACAAGCTGTTACAAGGGCCTTGGAGGCAGCAAGGGTGCATGGGTTGCTGTAGCACTGCCAGCAAACCTGTAATGTTTTGCCCAGCTGCCTGGCAGCACACCCAACTCTGCAAGAGTTTGGAGCCTGGTTAAAGTTCTTGGACAGGTCAGGGGTTAGGCTAAACTGACCATAATAAAAAGGGATCCCCTCAGGCCACCAGTTTTTTAAACAGTAGAAAACATCAAAAGTTCCTGGCTTGTGCCTGGTGGAATGTATCCAAATGCCAAAATATGCCGTCATCTTGGACTCTGCCAGGGTAACCAGTTTATGAATTATCCTTGCTGACTGACAAGGCTTGGGTGGATCAGGTGAGAGATCCTTTCTAGCTCTTGCAGACACAGACCCCATATGACAAGCAGCCAAAGAATGTGGGTCCTAATTCTGTCTCTTCTTTTGGTGAAATGGCATTAGGTAAATTCCCTTGCAGGTCACTCCTGATGCCAAGTTCTACCCTTTATCTCATTCTAACACACAGAAGTAACAAGCCCCAGCATGCCTGAACAGGGAGCACAAGGCAGAGGAAGAACAGTAGAGGAGGGAGCTGTCTGTATCCATCCACAGCGAGTGCTGCTGGTCTCATCTCTTCTGCCTCAGTTAGCAAACTGAGGACACAGGCCTGGGGAATCTTTCCCAAATGGGGCAGCTCTCATACCACCCTGTATCCCCATTAATATGCAGTAGTGATGTGCCCTGTGCACTGAAAAGGCCCTCACATGAGAACACTAAAGGTGCAAGTCAGTTAAAATGACTCGGCCCAGGACCATGAAGTGTAGGCCTCTCCCTGAGGTAACCATTGCAGACAGTACATGTGTTGCCACAGGAACTCAATGACAGGACTTCAGAAGCCCAGCTAGCAACTTTATGATTTAATTACTCAATAATGGTCCCTCCTGTATGTTCCTAAAAAAGAAAACATAGGTAAGTGTGGAGACTTCAGTAGAACATGATAAGGTTCTGGAACAAGTTGTTTTCTCTACTGTTGTTGCCTCTTTGCCCAAATGCCTGAGGCCTCTCTCACCATCTTGTTTCTGCTGTCACTTCTTTCCAGGCTTGTCAGGGACAAGTCCTAGTGATGCAGTTTCTCATTACTCACCTTTCTTCCTTCCTAGTGCTAGTCTGGTTTGCAGGGGTCCAAGCAAAGAGATATAAACAAAAGGAGTGTGCACAACTAATACACCCGCCTTCAACACAGCAGACACAACATTTAGGTCAATTTAGGCTCTGGTGAAGAAACATTCACTTGGTGAATTCCACTGAAATCATTGTTATATTTGCAGTTGATTTCATCTGCATGCCCCAAACAAGTTTGCACATCCTCAGCCTCCTCTCTTTCTCTCTCTCATCTCCCTCCCAACAACTTCATAAGAATTTCAAAGAAAAGGTTGGCAACTTGTTGAAAGAACACAAAGACCCTACCCTTGCTAGCCACAGAGAAAGTGCTGGTACCTGTCTGTCAAGAACTGATGGCTTTTCAGTTTGCATATTTCTTGCTAACACTGTTTATCCAGGTAGCACAGATGGGGTGTATCATTTGGCAAGCTTAGCCCTAAGCTTTTTACAGCAAGGACGATAACAGGTGCAAGATAAGGGATACAGACAAAACCAGGAGTTCATTACAAATACATTTGCATCCAAAGCAGCAGTGGAAGGACTTGGCTTTATCTTAAAAGCACACACTTTGTGAATTCCATTCAAATACTCACTGTATTTGCATTTGATACTGTAAGTGTGTCACACCACACAACATGGGACCAGACTGTGTTTGTGTGGGCTTACAGTCCTGTGCAAGGGGGGCCAAGTATGCCATCTCTTCTCTTGGCAGTATGGAAGTTTTATGATGGGTGCTGAAAAACTACAGACAAAATTCTGAGGAGATTACATTGTCCCCCAGAGAGCAGGAATTTTGAAGGAACTTGTTATTTTAACAGTAAAGGCTTCTTAACTCTGAAGGTCTTACTTTGATCCCAAAGTGGAAGCTGGGCAGTTATGATGCACTAAACACGTGAAAACTTGGCCCAAAGATCTGCATCTGTGTGTTTGTGTGTTCAAAGAATGTTGCACAGCTGTGGAGAGGTTCCAAATCAGAAACAGTCAGTAACCCACAGCAAGGAGAGGGACTAAGTTTATTAGCTGAAGGCATTTCTTATTCTCAACTACTCTTTGTACAAGTTCTATTTTAATCTGCTGTCTAAAAAGAGACGAGACTAAGCTAACAAAAGATAGGTATCAAAAAGTTGCATGACACTTTTTCAGTCACAAATCTGCATGCAGTCTGAGTCAGAATTGGAAGTCGGTAATATCTGGCCTTTATTTGATGGTGTATGTAAAGTGTGTTGATAGATCCATCCGTTTCATGGGAGTATACCTGAATCCCAGGTAAAACCCCAGGAGGCTTGGGAATATGAGATGAACAGCCATTCCTGTTGAGTGCAGTGGTGTATGCCCATGGTTGGCAAAGGTGACAGTGGATAAGGAAAAATTGCTGTTTCCTTCCCCTCTGCAGGACAGTTGCTCCAGCCCAGCCCTGCACGAAGCCAAGGAAGCTTGCAGTGGTTCTCACTCTCCATAAATCACCAAGACCTTTGTCTCTCACTACTTTTAGCATACCACCTTGTACAACCTCATTGTGCTTGTGCTTGAAACTGGGAAGTGAAAGAGCAAGAGAAATGAAAACAAGAAATAAACAAAGGTTTATCAGCAATTTATCTACAGAGGAACATACCAACAATAAAAAAATGCAGCAACAAACAAAGATGAAACCCCTTCACTGCAATGTCCTTTGGGACAGCTTTTCATCTACTTCGTAATCAAAGACTGAGATGTTTAAAGCATGAAAAATGGGAAAAATGTGTTTTAAAGTGGCCCGGTGTTTATTAGCACATATATTAAAGTATTATTCTTTGGCCAGGACTGAAATGACTGCCATTAAACTAATTTTCTTAGTGTTCTCCTTAAACAAAGAGTTTTGGTTGAATACTTTTAGTAGTTCAGGTAAAAATAACTGCAATCACCTGTTCACTGCAATCACCTGTGCCATGGAACACAACAGGAAACACTATTGTTAGTACACACAGATTTTTCCTTAATGCTGATATTGGAATTAATCCAGGATTATTCAGAAAAGGAAAATGAGAGAGAGGGAAAATATGTCCTTGGTCCTGTGAGTGTAAACGGACCTGTCAGATCACTGTTCATATTTCTGCTTTTGTCGCTAGAGATGAGGGATCCCAGTGACTGTCCCCCATATCCCAATTAACACCCCAACCTCCAGTCACGGGATATTCTGTGGGAGATCTCTCTTTTCCCTGCTCTGTTCTCCTCTGCATGAAGACTTTTGTGGTACAAGCACATGAGAATATGTAGACTTCATAAACTTCAGCCTCTGTTTGGCCAGTGGGATGGCTGAGGGGCTCTTTTTCTCATTTCTCTGTCAACAAATTATATGTGGATGTTCTTATAACAAGGGTGGGCTATAACTGACCAATTCTCTTGACACAGAACTTCATTTCTTTTTTTCCAGAAATGCCAGGTTAGAGTAATAACTGAATTATCTCTGCCTAAACCAGCCATTGCTGTCACCAGCACTGTTGCCCAAGGATTTCAGAGTTTTGCCTGAAGAGTCAGTGGGACAAAATATTCAGTAAGAAGTACACATCAGAGAGGTGGCCACCTTTCAGCTTCTGAGAGAAATGCTGAAAAAGGTGATGGGACCACAGCAAAATAATGGGAAAAAAAAGTTTGTGGATGACTCTTTTAAAGCTTCAATTTTCATATACAGTGTGAAAAACTTGCTAAAACATTAAGCCAAATCGTTACTCCCATTGAGCTGGCAGCACAAAAAGCTAACTTACTAGAATCTATACAGTGTTGAGGAAGCTTTTCAATAATTACACATGACACTTGAAATATTTGTTTAAAGAAAAAAGAAGTACTTTAGTAAGAACAGTAAAGGTACAGAACAATAAGAAACAAATGTCAGTACACTGAGAACAAGGTCAGGATTAATATTTTACATAAACAACTGGTTTATTCTTTCCTTACTATGAGTTTAAATCAGTTTAGCACCCTTTTTGTTGAGAGACTAGAAAAAGTATAATATTTTATAAGATTTATTTATAATACCCTTGAGGTTTAGAGTATGTTTATGTAACCCTTCTGCCAGGAATTGGCAGCAACTGAAAGAGCTGGATTCGTTTATCTAGGGGTTCTCCCTGAAAACTTAAACAACAGCAGTTTCAGCCTCCACCCAAAGCTAAATGACCTTCTTTGGGTGCCCTGACAAACAATAAATCCTGCTCAAGTCATAGCAAGAGTTTAAAACAAGGTTCAGAGTTACAAGACAAGAGAGAACTTTAGACATGAGAAAAAGGGAAGAAGAAAGGCTCGGAGTAAAGCCACAAGGACCACTAATCAATAAAATAAATAATGTTTAAGTGTGATCCCTAACCTCCTTCCCCTCCTCGTCTCTGTGACACAAAATAAAGGCTTGCTCTGATTTCCAAATAGATGCTTTGTCCCTTGAGTATTACTGCCCACTCAAAACTCTCCCCATATTTACTGCATGGATTCCCTTTACAATTAAGCTAATGAACATATGTATTACTGCCCACAACTCAGGAGAGCCGACTCTCTCCCCAGCCTGCAGCCCCTTGCTCAGCTGACCACACAGTGAACTAATTCAAGGCACTGAAGTGGCAGAAAAGGAACTCATGAGAAACAAGAGTGAGCAGTAGATGGGCATCTGCTGGTTTAACTCCCTGTACTATAAAATGAAGGTCAAAGGAAGAAGATGGCACAGCTGGGGACAGAAAGAAGAGCCAGACTGCTGTTGTGCCTCTTCTAGCAAGAGCTAGATTGGGCTAGTTACTAATAGGTTGGGCTGGTGTAGTTTTAAGATGAAACTGCTTTTAAGCACAGTGGCATTTTTATATGAATCTTCTGTCTTATCCTTATATAGGCCAAATTTTGAGGAAGTACAGCTGTTCTGTCCATGACCACACGGCTAACAGAGCCATTCTGTCTCTAGATAAAGTCCAGCCAGCCTGTATGGTGAACCCCTCTGCCAGCTAAAAGGAGGAAATTTGGCTTCTGCTGCAAACGTTAAACACATTTTACCAAGGATGGAGCCCTAGGGCTAATGTTGCTGCCTGGGCAAAACTGCTCTGCCTTTCTCCCTCACACAGTACACCAGCCTGAGGCTTTTCCCAGTCCCAGAGCTGCTCCTATGCCACACTGCCCAAAACAAGGAGGCTTTTACAATTCAGCTTCCTTGAGTTTTTTGGGCCCCAGGTTTAAAAACTTAATCACAGCATCAAGACCTCTGACATCATTGAGCCTAATCTAACCAATAATCACATCAACCAGATCAAGGCACTAAGTACCATGTCCAGTCTTTCCTTAAGTATCTCCATGGACAGTGACTCTATCACTTCTCTGGGATCCAATTCCAATGTCTAATCACCCGTTCTGTGAAGAAACTCTTCCTAATGTCCAACCTAAACCTCCTCTGTCACAGCTTATACCAATTTCCTCTTGTTGTATCGCTTGTTACCTGGGAGGCCAACCCCCACCCGGCTACACCCCCTCAGGCACTTGTATAGAAGATCCCCCATGAGTTTCATNGGGCTGCGGGCGCGGGGGTACGTGATCCGCAGAGCGGGGCGGTGATTCCGGCCCGGGAAAGCTCGGCGGTCCTTCCAACCCGACGGGAACGCTGACGAATTGCCCAGGCCGCCCTCAAGCACTCCTGCCTGAAAATAGCCCGTGTGGCCGGCGGGACCACGCCGTGTCCGGAGCATGGAAACCAGGCACATGTTTAGGCCGCTTGGATGATTCAGCCTGCACTGATCAGAATCACTGATTCGTTTGTGTTGGAAGGGACCTTTGGAGATACCCCGTCCANCTTGAGGTGTGGCCTCACCAGTGCCGAGTACTCTCACTGCCCTGGTCCTGCCGGTTACACTATTGCTGACACAGGCCAAGATGCCATTGGCCTTCTTGGCCACCCGGACACACGCTGGCTTATGTTCAGACAGGTGCCGACCAGCACCCCGAGGTCCTTTTCCGCTGGGCCGCTTTCCCTCCCCTGCGCCGGAGGAGCGGAGGATTCCCCCGGGAGGCGCTGGACGCTGACTCGCCAGCGGCTGCGCCGGGCGCCATTGGCAGCGCGCAAAGGGCCGCGCGCCCCCGCAGCGTNGTTTGTGTTGGAAGGGACCTTTGGAGATACCCCGTCCAAACCCCCGCCCAGGCAGGGCCTCCTAGAGCAGGTTACACAGCAACGTGTCCAGGTGGGTGTTGGATGTGTCCGGAGAGGGACACTCTACGACCTTCCTGGGCAGTCTCCCACGGGCAGTGCCCTTCCCCTCCTCCTGCCCCTTCGTGGCTGGATTTCCTCAGAAACATTGAACGTTTCCGTTTCCTTCAATCGGTGTTTTGGAGAGCGAAATCACCGAAGTGGATATTTAAAAACATTGGAAGTTTTCAGATCCTGGCTACTGAGAAATAGCCATGCTTCCTGAGTGCTCCTTGGAAAAACGTGCCAAAAGCAGAAGACATGTGACAGCTGGAGCAGCTCAGTACCTTCTCTCTCCTAAAAGCAAAAGGAAGGCTGTTTCCAAAACATCCTCTTTTTTTTGTCAAACCGAAAATGCTCCAAGAGGAGCAAGAGTGCAGTCAGACACACATCAGGCCACTTTTCCTTCTTGGATTCTGGGCTGTAAACAATGTGCAGGGCCCCTTGGCTGCTTTGTAGTTCCCAGGAATTTAGTTCTTTCTAAAGTAAGATGTTAAACAAGTCTCTTAGTAAAGACCTAGGTCGTTTCCCTTTGGATATTGTTGTTCCAGATCGTTGACAAAAGCTGGGAGAAGGGTTCTATGTGTGTATAGAAAGAGTGGAACAGGATTATCTTCTCCAGACTGGTGCTTGTAAAAGACAGAAAGGTGTGTGTGGTCTGCAGTAATGTCTGAAGCAGGAAGACTAAGGGAAAGGAATGGGACAGTATTAAATGTTCAGTGCAGCACCAAGAAGCTGAGCTGTACAGATGGACCAGAATGCACAGCCACGTTGCATTTTTCATGATTTTCAGAATACAGCTTTCTTTTTCATGCTATTCTACCCAGGATTCATTTCCCTGATACTCAGGGGACCAAAGGCTGTGTGTACAGCCAACATACAGGTAAAGTTAACATCTGCAGGTGAAATGTTTCCAGTAACAAGCAACTGTGAACAGAATAGTTAGGTTCCAATGAGATGGTTGAATTAAAACTTTTTTAATATGTATTTTTGTTAAATGATAAAAGGACTAATTAGAAAAATACACAAGCATTCAAAATAGTAAAATGAAAGATAGTTATGCTTTTGGCAGCATTTAATTGAAGCTGCTGTTCCCAGTAGCTCAAATATTGCATGGAAGTGATAATAATAATTATTAAAAATAAGTGGAAGGAGCTATTATTCAAACAGAATAAAACACTTGGTGCTGTGCAAGTGTCAGCAACTCCCTAGTTCTGAATTTGAGTCTCCAGCACAACTGAGTTATGCCTTAATAATGTATATTTGTTTCTGCAATGTGGAAGATGGCCTTTCTCCTGGGTTTTCCTTTTTCTGTTAAAAAACTAAATTCACTTCAAGCTATTTGACTAAAAATATGTTTCCCTTATAGGTATGTTTTGTGTCGTTTACTGTCTATGATGCCTGCTCTCAAAGACAAGCTTGTGGATTTATATGAATTATTACGAATTCATTATATAGAAAGTCCAGTTAGGACTATTACTAATTTTTCTTCTGTCTGTGGGTTCATATGCAAGCTTATACTTACTTGAAAACTTTGAAAACACTCAATACCTGACTTAAGGTCATTCCCTCCTTTCTTCATTCCTTACACTGATACATGAAGAGGGTTGGGGTGGAACGTGATCTATAGCAATATCAATTTTATTTTACTGAGGCTTAGTGGATTTGCGACACTAACTTTTTAAGTTTGGAATAATTGGAAAAAAACCCCAAAACCCTACGATGTCAACACCATTACCACAGGGAAGATAATTTTCTCTATTGTGTTGCTGTGTACTTTGTGTGATGTATTTTTTGTTTCCTTTCTGAAAGTATAGGTGGTTCTGTGTTTCGTGAGCAACACAGACAGACTGGAACTGGGAAAATGTGGCTGTAAACCATGCAGCTCTGTCTAGGAAAGGCAATACTGGGTATTTCTACAATTAATCTCGAAAAAAAAATAGGTTTTGTGCTGGTAATACTTTTCAGAAAGTGTCTTAACTGAGGGAGGTTTAATGCATCTATTCTGTAATATGAAGGTGTCCTTTAAAGCCTACTACAACTCAAAAATGTAATTTTATTTTGGTTGATATTTCTGTATTTGCGTCACGCTCTAAAAGAGTTTGACAACAGGTGGGGAAACTAAGCATTTGCTAATTTTCAGCTGCTGTGTATTGTAGGGTTAAGCATCTCTGTTAAACTTAACTTCCTTTTTCTTTGATGCTAAAAGTAGCAGCCTTAATAACCCTTGGTTTTAGTCTGGCTTTCTATTTTAAGATCGTGTTTAAAAGAAATATGAGTACGTGCAAGAACAGCAAACTTAATGAAAATGAGTACATGTGTTTTCCTTGACAGCCTGCTTCTCCACTCTTTGGGCCAGACTTGGGAGTTCATCTTGTTCTAAGGAAGAATCAGGTTTCAGGCTTATCAGAAAGTACACAAAAATGTTGTTCAAAACCAGCAGTTTAGCTTTTCAGCTGTGGTCAGGTGTTTGTGTTAGCTGGAGTGATTTTGTAGTTTATGATTCTGAGCACTGTGTTTTTAATTTCGTGGCACACCCACGTGGCCAAATGAAGGCACATCACTCCGGCTTGGCAAGTTACCTGAAGTGAAACTGCCAACTCCCAGAGGTTTTGTGCTTTGAATATAGTTGCCAGTAAACAAAAACTTAATGGTTAAGCAAGCATTCTTCTGCCAAGCTCCAAAGCACAATCTTTTAAATAAATGTGGTTTCATGTTTGGAACAGAAATCTGCCAGTCAGACAATCTGGATTCTATTTGCACTTCTGCTACAGCCTTGCTTCATGCCTTTAGCCACATATCTTGAGGTGTGGATTTCAGAGGTGCACCAAGAGTTCAGGCAGCCTGCCCTCTCTCTTGGAGTTAGTCTTATTTTAAAACCAGCCTAAAAGCTGCTACTTTTGCAAAGTCAAGAGTTTTGAGCTATAACTTACTGCTACTGTTTCAGAAGTTCAATGCTAAGGAGTAGCTCACCCAATTGACTTGGAGCTATAAATAACAAATGTGCTTTTTGATTCTTTTATAGGAAGCGTGACTATGAAGGGTTTCTGTGTTCTCTGCTGTTGCCTGCAGAATCTCGAACCTCTGCTTTTGCCTTGAGAGCCTTCAATGTGGAACTGGCTCAGGCAGGTATTAAAATACATACATTTGTGAACTCTGGAAATTTAAAATAACAATTTTGATATTCTGAATTACACTTGTAAGTACTCTTTCTGTAGTAGGTGATGTTTTGCCAAGATTAACTTTTATACTGTCAAGAGCAATGAATAAATAGTGCAGTACAAACCTCCAGTTTTGAATGGCCCATGGAAAGTACCCAGGCTGCCCTATTATTTTTTTATGTATATAATTTTTATGACTTTTTTCTTTATGCATTTTAAAATTGAATTATAACTAATAGGCAATGGTTCTTGATACTGTTACATGATTGCATCTAAGTCTTGGCTTCATGTGCAGTTAATGGGTAAAGTGCAGCTAAGTCCTAACTGTAGAAGGTTGGTCAAAAAATGGGATGCTATAATCAGGACCAAGTCTTTGTTGGCAGAAGCAAGGTGATGAAAAGGCTGCAGGAGGGAAGTTTGTTGTTAGTTGTGGGAGAGGAGTGGCTGCAGTTTCTCTGCTTTGCTAGGTGGCCAGAAACTGCCGGTGCAACCAGGAAAGTTGGCAGTGCTTGCCAGAAAGGAGTGATCCAGGAAATGAGCTGACCAGGCAAAACCCCTGACCAGCTTCTGTAGGCTGTGCCTCTGGCTATCTGTGGTGTACCTTCCCTGCTGTCACCACTGCTTTTTTTCCTTCAGAGAAGAAAGCTAAGGTGAGGGTTGCCCAGCACTTAATCTCTGTGGGTTTTAAAATTAGGTTGTAGTGAAGATTTTGCATTTACTCTACGTAGTGTTCCTAAGCTTTATGAGGAATAAATGTCAATTCAGAACTGAGCTGTTTCCCTCCTTAGTCTGACTATGTCCTGTGTCTGTCTTTTCAGCATAGATAGACCAAGTGTCTTAAAGACACAGAATTTCACTCCAGATGTATCCTTTCCAGATTAAAGACTCCATAACTCAGAAGACTACAGGTTTGATGCGGATGCAGTTCTGGAGGGATGCTGTGGAGGACATATATGGTGATAACCCACCACATCAGCCTGTTGCTACAGAACTGTGGAAGGTAAAATACACCTTTGTTGTCCTAAAATTGGTTTTAATATTACTGTGGGAAGTAATGTGAGTGTTTTGTCTGTGCTGTGCTGCATCTGTTCTAGCCAACAACACCGTTTCCATCACAAATCCAGAACAAAGCCCCATAAAAGTGCTGTGAAGAAAATTAACGCTGTCCCACCCAAAACCAGTTCAATATTCAGATATAAGTCATTCAGATTCTGGGATACCAATTGCAACCGTCTCCAGTAGCTAAGAGTGCCAGTCGTACTCCTTTCTCACAAAACAGAAAGTTGGTTTTGAAATGGAAGAAGAATGGTCTTTGGTGAGATTTCAGCTCATGTATGATTCCTGTAAAGGAAGACCAATATAATACAAACCAAACAGCACTGCTTGCAAAATAAGATGATGAAAAATAATTCAGAAAGTTTTTTTTAGGAGCTCTGATAGCTTTGAGCACTGCAGAGCACTGGAGTGAATTAGCAATTCAATATGACTTGGTGACTTTCGCAGTCAAGATGGGATTTTATTTCTGTGTTTCAGCAAATACCCCAAAAGTGACCTATTTGAAGCCCATGACTTCACAAATGTCCAAGAATATCATTGCAATTCTTAGTAAAAAGGATTTGGAAAGACACTTGAACTCACAAGTATTGTAGAGCCGTTAATAGAATTAACATGTCTTTGCACAGCATATTCTATGCCTACTCCTTTGTTGCTTTTGAGTTTATATGAAGACACTGTGATTTTCCAGAATAAATTTAATTTATGATATTTAAATATGTTCCTGAACTTTGTAAATCCCATAATACTTGCATTAGGGTTCCAAATGTTTATGCATTTGTAAAGTAGATAAATAGCCTTTAATAGTATTTCTAGAATTATTAATAGCTCAGCTCTTGGTGACTTTAATATAAACTTACATAGCAAGTGTATGATGCATGATCTTACTTTTATGTCTATTTTAAACATATGAAAAGTGAGGCTTAATTCTCTGTTCATTTCTGTGGAAGGAGCCAATTTTTCAAACTTGTGAGAAATGAGGACCTGTGTGTTTGAATGAAGGTAACTCAAAATGGATGTAATGTACAAATTGGGTAATTTAGCATAGTTGAGTTTGGTCCTTTAAGTCTTGACCTGTTAGTATTTCAAGGATTTCATTTACAAAATGATACTTGAGGTGAACAAGTGAGACTCAAAACCAACATTAGTAGTTATAACTTAAAATTTGCCTTTTCATATACTGAGTACTGTCTCAAGCACAATTTATTGAATTAACAAGATCTGATCTTGTCAGACCTTGAAAAAATATTTACTAATATGATGGTTGTAAAGAAGAAGTTGAAAGTGAGCTATAAGGACTAAATTGTGAGAAATCTGCTCTGTAAATTTTGTTTATAGATGTTTTTATGTGTGATTGTAGCCTTTCTGACAGTGTGTTCTGAAAAATTCAAAGTGTGGAATTAAGAGGATTGAAGGTAAGTTGATAGAATGAAGTGGCACAGGAAGGAAGTCAAATGTAAGTCAAGAACCAAAAGAAGCATGCATGAATATGAGATGCTGTGAGATAATTTTTTAAACAAACCCATATTATTAATTTTATTGTTTTGTTAGCATTCTGTCTTTACAGTATGTATTGGTATGTTGTGCTGACATTTTCTTGAGAATTTACAGGGGAAATATTTTTATTGCTGAACTCTGGAGGAAGCTTGGTTCTTTTTGGAAGGTGAACATAGTTATCTGCAAATATTTTGTGGGAACAGATGAGTCTAAGAATAAATTAATTTCAAAAACATTTTTAAAGAAATGCTTTTAGTTAGCTGGCTTGATGTCTGGTATTTCATTTTCTGTGTGCAGCAACTTGCAGTAAATGCCAATTGAAAATTTTTGTATTTGAAGAAGATTCTCATTTTCCACTGCCATGCCACTCTGATTTAACCCAGTGAATGCAATTCTTGTATTAAATACCTAAAATGTATTTCAGCCTTCAGAATACAGTACTGCCATCACTTTGTAAACATTAACATGGAGGTTTTATTTGATAATTTTCAGGCTGTCAAGAGGCATAACTTGACTAAAATGTGGTTCATGAAGATCATAGATGAAAGAGTAAGTATTTAGCCTTCAGATTCTGAATCTGGCTTTAGTCATATTTGGGTTTTCTTTTCCTTATTTTCATATGTTTGTGTGTGAAACAAAAGCTTTTGGGTTTTTCCAGACAGTAGTGTTTCTCTTTAAAAATGATACTGCTGCATTATTTTAAATTCTTCGTTGATGCTACTGTTCAAAATTTCTGTTTTTTCTGCCAAAATGGCTAATTCAATCCTTTGTTTATTTTTGTCTTAAATTGATGTAGTTTGTGAATTCACGTGGATATAAAATCTCAAAAATTAAATGACCTATCTGAATCCTTCTGCCACACTTTCATGCTACTCCTTATCATGGCTGTGGAGTTTTTTTCTAAGCAATGGTGTAAACTGGAGCATTCAAATCATATTAAATTTAAAACAGCCACCTTTTTTCCTGGGAAAAAACAAGATTAAGAATATTACTGGTACAGTAATGTTGCTACAGACTCTTAACACAAGGGCAAGAACGAAAAGCAGAGTGCAGGAATCTCCTAAGCTAATTTTGCTGCTCAAGTAAGCGTCTCGTGAAGCTGTAAATTGAGCAGATTGATGGTCAGTTACTTGCAGAGGATCTTTGCTGTGAAAGACTTTAGACTTTCTTAATGTTTAGACTGTCTTTTAGTCTTAAGAGTGTTGTGTGTCAACCACACTTCAGCAAACTACTAGGACAGGAGGAATGCTGGAGGATTTTACAGTTTTGGTGTATTTTATTATTTTGGGTGTATTATTTATTAGTGCCACTAAGTTGTTCAGAGGGCTGGAACACCGCTCCTGTGAAGACAGGCTGAGAGATTTGGGGCTGTTGATTCTGGAGAAGAAAAGGCTGTGGGGAGACCTTAGAGCACCTTCCAGTATCTAGAAGGGGCTTAAAAGAGCTGGAGTAGGACTTTTGATAGGACAAGGGGGAATGGCCTTGCGTGAAGAAGGGTAGGTTTAGATTAGATCTGAGAAATAAATTGTTTACTGTGGGGGTGGTGAGGCACTGGAACAGGTTGCCCAGAGAGGTTGTGGGATCTTTGTGAGGTGTTCAGAGATTGGGTGGACCTTTGAGCAACCTGGTCTGGTAGAGGGTTTCCATATCCATGGCAGAGAACTTGGAGCTAGATGATTTTTAAAGTCCCTTCCAACCCAAACCACTCTATGAATCTATGGTTTTTACATGACTTTAACACTTGTGTGCCTTTCATAGATTTATTTTATGTTTTTAAAAAATACATTCCTATTTATCTAAATTTCTCTCTGCCTTAGATGCAAATTAAATATTAAAATTGACAACTGTATAATGTAAGAATACCATATGATGTTTTGGCTGTTTTTGGTTTTTTAATGGAGAATTGTGCTTTCTTATTATTGCAGAAAGTTGTATTTGCTCTTATAAGCAGACTTGGCTGCAGTTGAACATAGTTATTTGTTAGGCTCACTATAAGCTTTAATGACTGCTTCTATCTGAGTTCATACTCTCTGTCTCTCAATTTTGTCCTTTTTTTTGTTTTGTTTTTGGTAGTGCATTGGGTTGACATGACTGTAGTAATAAGCCTGTAGGAACAGCAATTATGCTTGTGTTCCACTGAAGCTCCATGTTTATATTCCAGGAGAAGAATCTGGATGACAGAGCATACCATAACATCCAGGAGCTTGAAACATATGCTGAGAACACTCAGAGTGCTCTCTTGTTCCTCACCTTGGAAACACTGGGTAGGTGTTTTCATCTTCCTGGGTTTTGCTGATGACTCATTAGTGCAAGTGCAATATTCACTGATGTTTCAAAAAGCCCTTTATTTTTCTACTGGAGTTTAATTTCAGTAAAAGTTGTCCCAGGTAAAACTTCAGATATCTTTTGAATGCTGAACCATAAATGTGGAATTGTACTGCACCTGTCCTAGAAGTGTATGCTTTCCTTGGAAGCTGCTCAGTGCAGAGCTCATTGAAGTGCAGTTTCCTACTGTTCCTTGTTGCTTTGTTTTCTCTGTTCTTGCTCCTTTTTTTGAGTGTGGTAAATTCAGCTCTTCACTGTATTTCGGTTGCCCAATTTGTCAGAATACAAAGTGCTGTAGGTATCCTGCAGCTGTTGTTCTATTTTGCAGTGAGGGACACTGATTATCTTTAAACAGCCGACTTCCCAACCTATAAACTTCCTTTGATGATGTTGTAAATTTGAGTCTGAATCCTCTCTTCCTAGAAATAGGTTAACTATCAATTGAAGAGCTAGGAAAAAATGCAACAAAGATGATCCCTGTGATCAAGAGCTACTATCTGTGTCATGTCTAATGTAAGAACCACAGATTAGGAAAGAACTGTTCATTTGTAGTGAAGAAAAGGGTAATTTTCATTTAGGAGCCAGTTGCATTATGGAAGTATTCCCAATATGAACTCGGATGTAAAAGAAAGGTGAAAATTATTACTATTATTATTTAGTGTTTAGTATTGTAGTAGCAATATTTTCCTCTTACCAGACTAATTTGATGAAAAGCAAATACTGATGTTAAAAGAGTTTAAAAAAATAGAAAAAAGAGAAGTAAAAAGAGAGAGATGGTGAGTACATTCTTTGGAAGAATTGAGGAACTTACTTCTCAACATCTGATGCTTGCTTCCTCAGTAGGAAATCAGTGAAATGTTGCAAGTGTCTTTCTGAACCTCTTATTGAAGAAATGTAGGAATATGAGAAATGCCAGTGTCTTTCATGCTGAGAAATCCTGAATAAGTTCAGTCATGCTTGGATCACTCACTTCTCGTACAAATCAGTTAAACCTTTTTTGAAAATCTGTATGGAGACTCTGGATATTCTAAGTGTTCTATTGTCATGTTTAACTTCTCTTAAATATACAAATGTAACAAAATGTCTAAGCCAAAGTCTCCTTTGCTGCATATTAAACAGGTCTTGTGATTTTTTCCCCAAAAATGGAGAAGCTCATCAAATACAGCCCCTTTCTTGGTGTTGCCCATCAGCAGTATTTTCTAGACTATGTGGACCTGTTTTCATTGAGGTCATGTTTGCTAAATTTCTTGTGCTTTTTAGACTCTATTCCTGACCAGTACTAGTGCTGTTCTATTCTTGCCGATTTCAGGTTATTTCTTTTGTCAAGATCATTTTGACTGGTAATCTTGTCATCCATAGTCCTGGTACTTCCTCTCAACTCCTGTAATTTAAAAATGTTAATATTTGTGCTCTCTAACTAATTACCTAAGTAGTTAGTAAATAATACCCATTGATTCAGCCAAGCCACACTTTGCTTTCTGCTGCTGTTGTCAAAATCAGTCCCTGTAGTCTGGGTATAGTCACACTTTCACAGAGTATCCTGAGACCCAGACAGACTTCTGCAGTGAATCTAGTACCCGCAGTGTTATTTCCAGATGTCAGTTAGGCTCATCGAGCTGTAATTGCTGTCTCCTCATTTCTTTCTTAGTAGAATGCTGCTTCTGTTAGAGTTTTTATAAGCTTTAATTTAAATTTTCATTTTATCCCAGCTCAGCTTTATAATCAGTCTCAGCCAAGCTTGTATGATCTTGCCATGAGGAGCAATGGTGCTGCTCTGCCCCACTCATCTCCCTCCTTCAGTTCTCACAGTTGTGTGACTGTGCAGTAACTAACATTAGTTTTCCATTGTTTTAGTGGTCTGATTCAGTTTGCCTCATTGCTCCTGACAGCACAAGGGGGGGGACAGAAATATGAGTTTAGGGGGTGAAGCATAGGATCATTCTCTTTGACTTCACTATACTGATGAATCAGCTGCAGATAATCATGAAACCACACTGTAAGCATTAATGCTGTCACACTTGAATGACTTTTTCTGGCAGTGTCATTGGAATACTGTTATCCTGGGAGAGATTATGCTAGTGAAAATGAGTTTGTGTACCAGTGTGTGATATCTGAATAGGTGCTGCTCTGCTAAGTGTACCCTTTGCAGATACTGCAGGCATCTTGCACCTGAATGTGGAAATGAATGAATTTTCCTGCTGTTTTGCACCTCTGAGACGAGATCTCAAGGCAGTTTATGGACATGGACAGTTCTGTCATGGACCAATGCACATGGACAGTTCTATCATGGGCCAATGTAGCTTTCCTATAGTATGACTGTGATACTCATCAGAGAAGACCATACCCCTCAGAAGGCCTGACTGTCATTTCTAAACACATTGTTTCTGCAATTTTAGGTGTGAGGGACATCCATGCTGACCATGCAGCCAGTCACATTGGGAAAGCACAAGGCATAGTTACCTGTCTGAGAGCAACTCCGTATCACTGTACAAGACGAAAGGTCTTTCTTCCCATGGACATTTGTATGTTGGTAAGAGAAGCAAATAGTCTGGAATGGAACAGTGTAGTTTTTCTAACTGTGTTTCTCTAGGCTAGATATGAGATCAGAATTTATTATGTCAGAAAGAAATGGTATGTTTTTTCTTTATTTTTACTCTTTCTGCTATGGTCTGCTAATATGCCATTGTCATGGTTTTATATCTTTTGGGAAGTGAGAGGAGTGATTTTCAAGAAACACTAGATTTCTCTAGTGATTTTTTTGGGATTTTTTGTTTTTTATTATTAAATGTAGTAGTATTTTAGGTTTCAGGAATTTTTCCAATAATGTATAAAAATGCATGTATGGAAGGAGGCCTGGGGTTTTGTGTTTTGGGGTTGGTGTGCGTTTTTTCCTTTCTTTTTCTTTTGCTATCGCCATAAAGGAAGAGAAATTTTACTTTTGAACCATCTTCTTGTGTTTCTCTTTATTATCTTTTCATAATGTGCTAGTGGTTTGTGGTTTTTTTTCTGTTCCATATTTGACAGTTATAGGCCTATATTCTGTACCTTTCTGTAGGAGATGGTATAGTCCTCCAATTTAAACTGTACATCAAATTTGCATTGGAATTTAGCAGATCTTGCAGTTTAGGTAAAATGGGATTAAAGCTCAGAATTTTTCATTAATGTTCCATGGGTTAATCTGTAGGCATCTCAGCTGTTAGTCCTCCATTTCCAGTCTATATTTTTAAATGTTAATGCTGTTCTTTTTCAACTTAACCAAAATTTATACAATTGTGGTGATGCCTAAGTTGGTTGTGTTAGTATTTTCTTTATATAATTTCAATACAATTCAAAGTTTGGATTGGAAGTTTAGTAATGTAGGTAGCTGCAAAAAATGTAGATACTAATATAGGTCAGGGTTATAAGACTGCAGAAAGGAATTGCACTCCCCTTTCAGCCCTTCTGGAACTGCATGGTATGGGAGGCCTTCCAAGTTTTCAGCTTTTCAGACATAGCCTGAAAATTCAGTCATTCCTTGCCACGGAAGGTGTTCTGCTGTGAAACTGTAAAAACAGCTTGTATCGCTTCTGTGCAGACAATCTTGTCAGCATTTCAGCTGCTGGCAAGAACTGTGCAGTTCTCCTGAGCCTGTACCTCCTGTGAAGCCTTGCTGCCCACCTTCATACAGCTCACATGCCTGAGAGTTGTTGAGAGGTGTGGGGAACTGGTGGAATTCTGCATATGGCATATTCTGTCTTAATACTGGTCACTATAGTCGAAGAATAAGTTTGGAAGTGGCTTTTTGGGGTTTGGAAGGGTTCTTTTCTGGTGGTTCTGGGTTTTGATGGTTGGTTGGTTTTTGGAGATGGCTTTGTTTGATGTTTTGTGGATTGGGGGTTGCTTGGTTGGTTTTTTTGCAAGCCTGGGATGTGCACACCAATCCCAAGATCCAAAAGCCAGCATGGCTTCTGTGGTAGCTGTTACTGGCTTTCTTCTGCTTAATATTGATTCTTGGATTATGGTTTTAAAAATTAGGTATCTAAACTGATCTAAATCCCCTAAACTTCAAAATCTGACTTTGTTATCTTAATGACCACAAAATTTTAGGAAACAAACTTGTGCAGAGAGTCTGTACCAACTGTTTTTTTTCCTAAGTGACTGATCAAAAGAAAGGGAATTAAAAAAATGAGAGATCAGTGGTAGAACATTTAGGCTGTTTTAGTCTGAAGTCCTTAGCTTGCTGAGACAGCTTTTTGAGAAGCAAAAATGGAAACTTAATATTTATAGAGGGTTTTTTCTCTTTTTTGATTTTGGTTTTCCTTCCTGTGTCTAGCATGGAGTTTCACAAGAAGATTTCATAAGAGGCAAGCAAGAGAAAAATGTGAGAGATGTAATTTATGACATTGCCAGCCAGGCCCATATTCATCTAGAACATGTGAGATTCCTTTCCTTTCATTTATCTAAATAAACATAACTGATGCTAGTCTTAACAAAGCATTTGTTGTTAGAAGACTTAAAGCTGCATACTTAATTTCAAATATTTTGCCTTTTATTATTTTGAGAGTTTACATTAAAAAAATCCCACAAGAGATTCAAATATTACAACTACTTCCATATGAATATTATCTTCATGTACAGGAGACATTTACTCACAGCCAGGTCCAATTTCATATATATAAATGCTGCCTGAAATAATTATTACTGGAGGAGAAACTTTAAGTAGACTTTTATAAATGCAGCTATGTGCCAGCATGGGATGAGCACCACAGAAAGTACATCTGCATATGGTATTTCACAGCACAGTGAAATGGCTGCCAGGAAAACAGAGCCTGTTGCCTTTAACTTCTAGTTAGTGTGTGTGGGAGGGGGGATTCATTCCCTAACATGACCAGCCATGCCCAAAGCAATGTTGAGAAAGGTGCTTTCTGTTTATTTCTTTCCTGGCATGCAGCAAAGTCAATTAGGAGAAGTTTGTTTGGTTGGAACCGTGGATGATGGGCCCTGAAGAACTGCAGAGTCCTACTCTGTTTTTTCTTTCATGCTTTTATTCTAGCTACATTTTGATACGCTTGCTAGTGCACAGTATAAAAGCAGAAGAAGGTTTAAAGGCAATCCTTTGTCTGCCTCTAGCTGGAAAACAAAGTGCTGCAGAATTTCTTACATCTACAAGTACAAGTACACTTTGAGCATTGCACCCAGTGGTTCCAGTCAAGGTAGTGGGGAAAGATACCACTTCAGAGTAAAGAAATGCCAAATTTATCTCTGCATTTGCACCATTAATACAATCTTCAATTACAGCATTACCTATGATCACAGTGTCTTATGCAGTTGGAATAGGAGAGCCCTTCATCTTTTTTTCTGAAGGGCAAATGTGGCATCCCTGGTTTGTTCAGTCAGTGCCTACTGAGCTGATTAATGTTTTTATTTTAAGGTAATAATGTGTATAGAACAGCCCTCCAGTACCTAAGCCTACAAGAGGTAGGTGTAGGTGAGCCTACAAGAAAGCCAGAAAGGGACTTTTTTCAAGGGTATTAAGGACAAGGGGAAATGGCTTTAAACTGAAAGACAGCAGATTTAGATTAGATATTAGGAAGAAATTATTTACTGTGAGGGGGGTGAGGCACTGGAAGAGGTTGCTCAGAGAAGCTGTGGATGCCCCATCCCTGGAAGTGTCCAAGGGCAGGTCGGATGGACTTCGAGCAACCTGGTCTAGTGGGAAGTGTTGCTGCATGGCAGGAGGGAGGGTTGGAACTAGATGATCCTTTCCAACCCAAACCATTCCATGATTCTGTGTACCCTTCGGCTTTATTTTTCAGACACTAATTATAATTCACATTTAAGGCATTCCTATTAATGTTGTTTAACTTGATGTCTCAGTTTTTGTGGTCACATGCCCAAGAAAACTATTTATTCCATTTAGAAGCAGGGAACAGAGACAAAGTACAAAATCAAAACTATCAATTATCTTTGCTCAAGCTGAAATATTTATTTTTCTTTTTTTTTTTTATTCTCCACACTTCAACCCATAATGTACAGTATATAAAACCCATTGCCTTTAGTTGCAGTTTTGGCTTAGAGAAATGCCAAGTGCATGGCCTGAAATTCCGCATATCAGGGAAGGGAGGCATGGAAAATGACTAATGTGTATTTATGGTCCACATATTTAAAATTTGGTTGCTGGTATTGTATGGAAACTTCGAGACAGAAGCAGGAAGAGAATTTGGTTCTTCAGAACCTTTCAGGTAATTTGATAATTCATAGTGTATTGGTCCCCTGGCTCCCAAGATGAGCCTACCAACTCCTGAAGAGAACAGGCCTCCTTTCTTCCCGCTTCATTCCTAGAGCCCTGCCCATGTTATGCACTGGGAGTGTCTTGTGGAAAATATGCAATGTGATCATGTAATTGGAGACAACAGAGAAAAGTATAAATACAAAGAAACCAGATTAGGGCAGCATTAGCATTTTATTCAACTGAATGTTGATCCTGGTACTCCTCCCATTTTCTCCCCCTTTTGTATGTTTTTTAATGGATGGGTTATATCATCTTAATTAAAATTTAAACAAAATTCCTCTCTGAATACTTGCTTCTAATCTCCCATCATCTGTGAATAGTTGACAGTGCAGGAACTCCAGAATGTTCAAACCATTTGAACTGGCCATAACTGGCAGTAGTAACAGAGTGTTGGCCTCCTTCACAATCAGATGGTCTTTGTTAATGCAAGGACAAAGATACTTGCTGCCTAATGGATGAAATGGGCTTTTGCTGGCAGCATTTGCTGGGTATTTTAGAACTTTTGGTGATTCTGATGGGCTGGTGCTTTTAAATGCATCTGCTCTGCTGTATAAAATCACCATTTTGTTTTGCCTGAGGGTCTTTATAGCCACTTATCCTTTGTTTCAGTTGGGATTACAGGGTAGGGTAAAGTTCAGAACTGCAGAGAGGTTTCAGCTATCTCAGCATTTGTTACACAAACCATTTATTTTAGAGGATGAGGGTGACAATTACCACCCCCATTTCACAGCCAGAAGACACAAATCTGAAATGCTGAATGGAGTCTCAGCCATGTTACATGAAGCATATTGTAGTCGTGTGGCCCTTAAACTTGGGAGGAAAGTTTCTGGATTATGGTCAGGTCCTCCTGACACTGCAACTGCTGACCAGCAGGTGGCAAAATATGATAATGAAGATTGCAGTTTTCCTTAGAAATTGTGTGTTTTATCAGCATAAAAGCATATAACAAAATGTTCTGTCAGTCCCCCAAAGTGTTCCCTTTGAAAGCCTACAAATACATTTACACATTCTCCTTCTTTCTCTTCAGCACCCCTTCCCTGATTCCTCTTGTGAAAAAGGGTCTCCCTTTCGGCTTTTTGCATTTGTCTCGGTTGTGCTACATCATTATGGGACTGAGCTTACCAAGGGAGATACAATGCTTTCTGAATGACATGTGACCCATTCTGGGTTGAGAAGGTCAAACAAGACTACTTTATTTTTCATCTTGCAATTAATAATAGAAGGGCAGAGGATTAGATCAGGGAAGAATATTTTTCTGTTTTAGAAATAAATGTACACACAGGTGTTGTTATATCTCAAAATTTTTAAATAATTTGTCTTCTGAAAATATTGATAATTTTTTCCTCCTAAAGTTTCAGGCTCATTTTCTCAGTTGCCTGGAAAGGTCCATGAAAAACTAAACAAAGTCACACATTCTTATCAGTTCACGTTTATAGAGAGTTAGTTTGTTTTAGCCTGTAAGAAAAGGCAAAACAAGGAGGGATTTTGTTTTTATAGAAAGGCATTACAGGAAGACTTGTTCAGCTCTGTTAGATGTACTGAGTTGAATATGAGTTTAAACTGCAGATTTGATGCAGCCATGCTTTAGATTTTTATATGTAGATAGTGAGGAACTGAGATCATTTTGATAACTCGAAATGCAACCAAAGCATTAACAACTGCACTCCTGGGACTGATGGCAATGTTGAACCAAAGAAATGCACTCAGAAAAATGCATTTCTGGTCTTCCATCATTTCTGTCTATTGGGAAAAAAAAAAAAAAAAGGTTAAACTGTATTTACTAAGCCAGATGCAACTGGGGACTTTGTTGGAACAAGGCATGCTAATTTACCTTGATTTATAGTATATAGTCTTGAGGTCTGTCAAATCACGTAAGTATTTTAGCAATCATCTCCCAGTATTACATACTTCTGTGTAACTACTTTTAACTACTTTTGTACACAGCTTTCATGGCATGAAACATTACAGTTTCAGGATGTCAAAATAAAAAGGAATAATGCTGGTAGTACAGTTGGTTGCCTTATTAAGCAATATATAAGCATTAAGCTTACGTATATAAGCAATAATTAAGCATTATATATAGTACTTGATGTTTAATTGGAAATGTTAAATTCTTCTGATAAGTGCTTTTATTTGTGTTTTGTTTTTCCCTCCCACCTTACCCCATTTACTTTTAGGCTAGATCTTTCAGTACGAAAGTTCCTGTGAAGGCGTATCCTGCTTTTTTCTGTACGGTGGGTGTGATATATGCACTCTTTAAGTGATGGACTTACTACTGTGCTATACAGTTGTGAAGAGTACCAAATTAAGCATGGTTAACTACTACTTCACATGTCTATTTTGGGAGGATATAATACCTAAAACTCATAGAAATCATAATGTGTGCCTGACTGTAAACCTTGCAGTTCTGATCAACACTTCTAATCCTTCTCTTTTAACTGCATCATTCCACCCAAGAAATCTGTTTATTCATAGACTGCTGTTCTGATGCAAGAGCCCCAAATCCTGTCTATTTTCATAATTTGGTGTTTCGTCTACTAAAAGATAATGCTTTACTTCACAAAACTTGACTTTTTAATATGCTTGGAATGTGATGATTACACTACCATTTAATTGCACAGGCAAACTGTCAAGCCTTTTTTTCAGTTTATCATTCAGTTTCTTGTATTGCTTTTTCAACTTAATGCCTAATTATTTGTGTGCACCATATCTATTAAGCTTTTTTCTTCTTTTCTAGGTTGCTTTAGATGATTATTTATATAACATGCGAAAAGTGGACTTCAATATATTTCATCCAAGCTTACAAAAGAAGAGTACATTATTACCATTGTATTTGTATATTAGATCTTGGAAAAAAACATATTAAAGTTTGGTTATTTTAATATAGATTCAGGGTGCTGAATTTTTTCTCTAATGTCTTAACTTGCTAGAATTGTGAAGTGTCTGACTTCACACTTCTGCAAAATGCAGTTCCAGGGAAACAGCAGATGCACATGAACTGTAGCTGTCAACTTGCTGGCAGTAGCTAAGTTTCTTCTTGGAATATTAGGCTGATATCTCTTTTTTACTTGTGTGCCAAGTCATATGTCCTTGTCTGAGATTGCTTTTCTTGTCTTTCTGTAATAACAGCAGTATGACAGAATGCTTGGACAGACACTGTGCTAATGGATACTTCTGACAGTTCTGATTCTTTGCTGAGAAAAGGAAAAAGAAAAAAGACTGCTTTGTTTGTGCCCAAAAGCTGTTACAGTGAATGGCCTATATATCAGCTAAGTAGTTCTGTATAGTGCAAGGAGCGGGCTTCCTTCAAGTAGTGATGATGCTTCAAAGTTGGAAGAATGAGCATGTATATTTGAATGCAAGAAAACTGTCAGGAAAAGTTCTGGCAGAAATTATTTAACTGTGTGTTGAGATTGAACATTGAAGTGACTGTAGGCAGTGGGAGGATAACTTTGCAACCAAGGAAGAGAGCCCATACATTAATAGGTATGGATTAGCATGGATAAAACAAAATACATTTTTTATCTCTGGTGTTTTCACACTGTTCTTGGTTTGGCTGTATCTTCCTCCTGGCCTCATCCCTGTTGTTGCCCACAGCTGTCATTGCAATGTGGGTTCTACTGCCCCTTTGTTCAGTATTCAGCATGTCTCTCAGGACACACTCCTATGTGGATTCCCTGAATTCCTTTTCTTTGGTCCTGTGAAAACATATTCCTGAATGTTTCAGGTAATTTTAGTGCTCTCTCTCTCCTTAAAGATACTGCTCTGTGTTTTTTTTGTGGGAAATTACTAGTAGCTTTGTACTCAGCATCTCTTAGGATCAAGGTAAGTATTTCTGTTTGATTTGTTATATGGTAAAATAATGCTTCCTAACATTCAGCGTGATTCAATTGCACAAATCTGGTAGTTTGTTGTGCCCTCATCCTTGTTCTAGTAAATAGCTGCTTTTCCTAGAGATTTTTTTTTCTTATATCGGGGCTAATCACCTCAGATGCTTGGCTGAATAACAACATCCTGTATTTTTGTGTAAAATGCCACATAATGAATTTCTGTGAACAAGATTTGTGGCTTTTTTAATCACAAACTGTCAGCCTGGTAGAAATCTTAGGATCCCAACATTAAGTTCTTTGTTTGGTGATTTTGCTTTACATGTTTGAAGTTGGTTTGTGATACAGATCTTGGTTAATGTGCAGTTTTTTATTCCCAAGTAAGACATTTCTCTTTGAATTTGTTCAAGTCAGGCTCCTGATTTCTCTATTACTAGAGGTGGAATAATCAAGGTGATACAAACCAAGAAGAATCAGTATGTACTGCATTGGGAGCATACTGGCTGTTTTCTTAATGTAAAATCTTTACAGGCTCTGTCCACTTTTCAGATCAGCTGCAGTATCATATCACTGGTGCTTCTGAATGTGGTGAAAAGCCACAGGCACTGCAGCTCTTCATGGCAAATGAAGAGCAAAGGCTTAGGCTCTTTTGCTGCTACCAGGCCAGCTGCACATTGGCTCTGTTTATTTTGTGATCTGGAGCAAGCATTACAAACACCTCTTTCTGCACTTGGTCATGTTTTGTTCCAGATGTGCTGAGTCAGGACAGTTGAAACAGACCTGTCTGTCCTCTCAAAAGGAGTCACTCTCCTGTAAAGTCTTCTCCCAGGCAACTAGTGACAAAATAAGAGGACACAGCTTCAAGCTGTGCTGGGGGAGGTTTAGGCTGGGCATCGGGAGGAATTTCTCTGTGGAAAGGAAGACTGGAACTTCCTGGAACAGGCTGCCCAGGGAAGTGGTGGCGTCACCATCCTTGGAAGTGTTCAGGAAATGACTGGATGTGGCACTTAGTGCTATGGTGTAGTTTACAAGATAGAGATCAGTCAAAGGTTTGACTTAATCTGAGAGGTCTTTTCCAACCTAAATGATTGTGTGATTCTGTAATACTCCCTTTCTCATCATGGCAGGTAAATGGCAGCCTCCTCTGCCTTGACCATGCTCCAGCTCTTCAATCTAGGAATTTCCCAAATTTTCCTCATAACAATACCCTCTGAAGGGCAGGCCTTCTCCAGCCTTCTCCAACCTTCTCCAATCCATGCAAAGCTGTAGCCAGGCCCATTCTCGACCCTTTCCCCAACTGTAGCCTAGGGTGGCAGCTTCTTTCCTACTACAGGGGACTGGGGTAACTTTGTAACACTACAACTCTATGTATGCACAATTCTAACATTGGATTTTGAAAGAATTTGAGAAAAGCAAGCATTAGTATTTTGTCCAGGATGAACGTCAGATCACTAAACTTCAGGTTTAAACTCATCACTGCTGAAAATCAGTCCTTTTCTGGTTCCTATTAAATAAAAACATGCAAACAGCAACCTAACCAAAACAGCCCCACCCCAATCCATCATAAAAACTGCTAAGACATTAATAACCAACATTACTAGGAGGTTGTCAGTGGGCTATTTTAAAATGTAAACTCCTCATTTTACATTAAAAATTAAGAAGAAAAAGCAATCTCCTAAAATTTAGTTCACTAAAAGCAAGAGGAACAGTCTACACCAGCTGTGGAAACAAGTCACAGTCCATTACAGGTTGAATTATTTCACAAGCTAAATATCCCTCCCATAATTGTTTGAATTGGCATTGGTTAACAACCAACTGAATTTGCAACTGTACAAGTATCAAGAAAATGTCCTACTTTAGTATTAACAAAATTGAAATCAGACTTACTCTGTGCTCAGGATAATCCAAAAATGCTCCCCATGTGTAAATTTTCTTTGCTTTCCCATCATATCCTGGTGCTTCTCTACCCACTTGAGACTATCTTGCATGAGCCATAGGGTGTACCTGCAAATCTGCAGTGACACAAATTTCTTAAGTCAGGATTTCTCTTTATTTGGAATACAGTATCAGTGAAGTATCCTATACCTGGAATAGGTATGTGTCTACAGTAACAGAGAGAACTGTTACCATTTTTTCACTAGGAAATCCTTGACTTTCACTTCCTGGCAAAAGTCACAGCTCCATAAAAATGAGAAACTTGGATACAAAAAAAAACACTAGGGAAAAATGTCACGTTGCTATTACGGCACTGTACAGTAGAACTCCCAAGTAATTTAGGTTAGGAAAAACATCTCGCATTGCAAACTTTAGGACGTAATTATTCTATTTCACATGTGACTCTGGGTCCACACTGCTGAAGTACAGCTTTTTAACCTTACACTCTTTATTACTGGGAAGCTACTCAGAGAAGAAATGAAAGCCAAGAGATTATTTTTCAATTAGGTGCCGTTTGAAAACCAAACTACAGAATCAAAACCAGCAGCTGCTGAAAAACATGAGTGTGGCTGGCATAACTAGAGGGGCAGCAGCAGCATGCAAGAAACCGCTGATTTGGGAGAGACACAACAGAATTAACAATGGATTCAAGAAAGCTAAAACCTAATACTGTAACCGTCCTCAGGAAGAAAAAAGAGCTAAAGGACCAGTTTGACTTTCCCTTGGTATTTGAACCTGCAGAAAATTAGCTTTTCGGCAATCCAACATTTCACTGTCCTTGCTTAGGTTTGACTGTTTGGATGTGATACTCTTATTTCCAGGAGGAGACTTAGCCACAAGGATCACTCTGTTTCATTTTTTGAGCCATTTTTCAGTTTCTTTTGACATTTTAATATTCTTCCACAGGAATATACTCAGATGATGCAAACTAAACTTTCCTGGAAAAAGAAGGAAGAACACAGTTATCTGAACCACTTATATTGAGCTAAGAAGGAAATTCTGACTCGTTGAGACAAGTTTACTCTGTAATTCTCCTGACTCAGCTAACAGCAGGTAACAACTACTTCTACACCAAGAAGTAGCTCTCAGGAAAAAAAACCAAAAACAAAAAAAACCCCACCAAACCAACTTTCACAGCTAAAGCTCTCCTCCCACACTCTTTTCTTGTGGGCAACCTGAGCCCAGTAGCCTTTGAGAAAATTATTGCAGCAAAGCCTTTCATAAAAAATTCGTGTTTCATGAAAAAAACCCAAAAAACCCCTTAGTTTCAAAATCAGTTCAGTGACCAGCCTCCAAAAGCCCATCTATAACGTGATGAGGAAAAAGCAGAGATACTTAATGCCACAGTCTTTAACATTAAGACCAGCAGCCCACAGGGTACCCAGCCTACTGAGTTGGAAGGGAACTATTTTCTTCTTTTCCAAGGAATTTTCCTCTGGCAACATACAGCGTTTCATTGGACACTGTCTAAGATTGATGAGAAAAAAGACTGAATGTTTACTACAGGTACTGTGAAATAGTTTAATATATCCTGATAGTGCTGATACCTCACACAGGTAGTTTAGAAATCTGTTGAGAACCATCACTCTCTGTCACTTCCCTACATGCCTGAGGGCCCCAGGTCGATTTAACACCTGAGGTGCAGAGAAACTTGTGATGGAGTGTGCAGGAAGTGGAGGGGTTGGTGATTAAACTGTTTTTAAATGCATTTGAGCATGTACTGCAGTCAGCTTTTGTTTCTCACAGGTAGTTGTCATCCATTTGTGTTCATAATGTGCTACAGTACTGCCTGTTGCTGCAGAAAATATTCTAGAATTGCTTCCATGGATGATTCCATGTGATCATGGGAGTTAGGTACCTAACTTTGGCATAGGCAAGGTAAGGTATATCTAAGAGGAGAAATTTTTAATAATATCATTAAGTTGTGAATGTGACTGTTATCTGGGCTTTGAGATGAGAACTAAACTTGGTCATACTTGCACAAGACTTTGCTGGAGTCATGCCTTTCTGATTTTCCTGGGATAGAAACCTCATTAAACTGTATGAAATAATAAGAAAACCTTTGAAAGCAATTCTGTTTCTTCTCATGCCACCCATATCAAAGCACAGACATCTCTTCTGCCTTTTTTCCTCCCTTGTTTATGTACTTTCTTTTCCTCAGCCTCTGACTGGCATCTCTTCTTTCTCCTCTGAAGATTCATTCAGGGCCAGTGTTAACCTGGACCTGCAGTCTTTCAGTTTAAATCTGCATTTCTGGCACAGTAACATAAAATATTTGTACTGGTTCACTCTAGAGGAAAAAAAGCACGTCCATCCTCTATCTTCCTTTTTGCCCCACGCTCCTGTTTTCCAAGTGCTTCTTTCCAATGAACTCACCAACTGCCCCATGTCAGACACTCATCTCCTTCTATACCATAATGATACTCTTCTAAGTCCTAAAAGCCTTTCAGGAAATTTGGCACCCAAATAGAAATGGTGCTGATATCTGGCAAGATCTGACAGTTGAGTCAGGGTCTTGGCACACTTCTGGCTCTCTGCTATCAGCAGACTATGTAAAATTATGGTGAAGGGTGGAACAAAGTAGGAATGAAAAAACCCACATAGTTTGGTTACACATAATACTCTGATGGATTATTTTTCTGCACTTGGCTAAGACATAATGAAAACACAGTGACAGTTCTGTTCAATTGAAGTTCAGAATCTCACCTTTAGATATATATCCTAGAAATAAAGTAATTGGAAACAATCAGCCTCAGACCTGCAGAACAGTATATCTTTTTGGACTTGTTAAACAGGAATTTTAGGGGTTTTTGGTGGTTTGTCTTTGTAGACAGACTAGCTTGACTTGTTCTGAAAGCATTTTTGTCCTCTGATCATAAACTGAATTGATATAATTTCTTGCATTAATAGCAAACAAATCAAACCATCCTATTAGAAAGCCAATACAATTCAAGGGAAAACAAAACATCAGAAAAATAAAATAAAAAACCAAAACAAATGCACTTTTTTGTCTCGAGCCCTTGCTTTTGGCATGCTGTGGTCTTTTCAAAGTTTTCGAATGGCTGCGTGTAAAGAAAGGTTTGAGTTATTAATGCTTCCTTTACTCACCTGAACTGCTGACTTTGTCCTTTCTTTCACAGTAACTGCTTTTTGATTACTTAGAAGCACAGAAGCTTGTCTGTTTGGTTTTTTGTGTTTCGTTTTAGCTAATTCTGTATGCTTTGTATTGTTTTACCTTGCAGGGTCTACCTACTAGGCAACAATCACAAGAGTAGTAAAAATCCCATTTTTGTTTCACAGTATTTCCTTCATGGAAATATTCTTTGGTATGCTCTTTGCTATATTAATTTTTTTTTTTTTTTTACTGAAAGCTAGTTGTTTAATGACTAGAACTGATGCCCTAATGTGAAACTAGACTGTATAAATGGTGATACTTGGAGAATAATGCATGTGCCGTGATGTCTCGAGAACCTGTTATGCTGCAAGAGTTATGGTGTTCAGTGTGTATGAGACAGTGCACACATGTGGCCAGAAAAACAGTGCTTGTGTCTCTGTCACCTTTATATAACTGCAGCTGTCTAGAGGAATTTATAATTAAAAGCCATCCCATGTCCATTGAGCTGCATGAAGTATTAAACACCAACTGAAGAGCTTTCCTCCAAAATACATATTTTTCTCACTTTCTCCCAAATCAGGGAAAAGGAATTTAGCAGTATTTACTTAGAAGTTACTTACAGATTGGATATATGATCATTTAAATGTTATTAATGAGTTTGATATAACCACAGGACTTATTTGTGTACTCAATTTCATTGGCTGGTAACTGATTAACTAGAAAAGACTGAATGTTTCTGTTGGCTTATATAATAATGTTACTACAGTTCTACAGTGAACTTTCTGCTTGGAGTGATGGTCTTTATTTTCAATCTTTAGCAGTATCAAATACATTAGCTGAAAAGTTACTTTACATTTTCTGTTTAGGTCAGATCCAGGCCCCGTAGTTACTAGTCCCTGCTGAGCCTGCTGTGTCAGACTTGTAGTTACCAACACAGGAAAAGGACTTATGTTTTCCCCTGGTTCTGGATCCTGATGTCCTGATGTGATTTTTCCCCCCAAAATACGGAGATGGCTGAATAAATGGTCCTAACATCACTGAGAAGGATGGTGTGTTCCTAGAGCCTTCGAGGCATAGGAGCCAGCCCTACCTGTAACCTCTATGACAATGACACTTTTCCAGGACTGTAAACCTAATGCAAGTAAAATGAATGATAAATCAATTTTTTTAAATGCCTGCAGTTTTAGCAAGTAATAAATACATCCCATCTCCCACCCTCTTGATGAACCATTTTATACCATGGCATGCCAGTGCTACTGGCCTGAATTCCTGACTTCCGTCCAAGCCAGCAATTTCACCCAGAGAGAAGTTAGTGGCTGAGGTAGTGTCATAGAAAAGATGAACCCACTGGACTTGGACCATTTCTTTAAGCAAAGGTGTCCTGAAGACAGATGAGAGAGGGTTAGAAATCCAGAAAGCTTCCATTTAAGTGGCAGCAGAGGAGAAGGTGTTTGAGCTGCAGCAGTGAGGCAGAGATGCCACTGTCACCTGTCTCTGTATGATTTTACAAGGATCCTCAACCTGGTGAGGTGTTGTGAGCACACAATATTGTCCTGCAATTGAACCTGCAGTTCAGGCCAACAACAGGAAAGGAAAATTCATTTCTAGCTGTCAAAAAATTTTTTTTTCTAGTCTGACCTATTTTCTTAGTTCATCTAGTGACCATCTACAGAAGGAAAATTGTTGCCTTCTTCTGGTGGTGGGGCTATAGAGAGATTTAACCTTCAAAAATGTCAGTGTTTAGTTTAATTTGGAGTGCTTTGAAATGTGGTTTATTCATTAACCTGGAGATTAGTGACTCTTCACTGTACTAGAGAGTGGAAAAGAGACTGGTTGAAACATCAGACCTAGCCAGCTCAACATCTTCAAAGGTTACTACACCAGTGAAATCCCTAAACCAGACAGTGTTGTTGTGTACCAGAAATTTCTGGCACTATTGATAGCTTCATGCTCTCAATTCCAGATCATATTCATCCATTAATTATAGATGGTGGTTTATAGTGGATTGTAACCCCCAAAACTTCCTTAGTTTGGCTAAAAAGTAATCAACAATGATTCTAATTATTGACAGGTATTGGAACAGTGTTCCTCCAATCTGAGAAACATCTCTCTCTGCTGAAAAGACAAAGGACCTTTCCAGTGAGTAAATCTGCAGATTGGGAATATAAAAGACAAACAAATGCTGGAGTTAAAGTATTCCTCTTAAACTTGTATAACATTTCTGTTGCCAATATTCTGATCAGTAACACACAGTGCAGTGAGCATGCAGATTTGGACAATAAACATTAAAAATGGGTGTCAGGTACCAGTAGAGGCCAGTATACACCAGTTAAAATCCACCAATAGGTCTGATAGATCATGGGCTAGAAGGGAGTGGAAGCAGACTGACCCTTCTGGTGCGTTCTACACTCACAAAGCAGCAGCTGTCCTGCCTTCAAGCAAAACCTTTCACGTGTTGTTAGGCACTATGTCAGCAGCTGAAAAAAGTTTTAGTGTAAGCATATGCAGAGGAAAAAAAAGAGACCCAGGCCAAATCTGGCAGGAAAAAACCTGGGGAGAGGGTGACTGAATAATAGTAATGTAATCTGTGTGTGCAGATAAGTATAGCCTCAGCCTTTGGAGAGTCAAGCTGGAGGCAGAGTAGCGGTGCCAGCTCTGGAGAGTCAAGGCAGCAAGAAAAAAAGAATGGAATTTTATGGAATTTTATGCATCTGTCATTTAAACATGGGATCGTTTGGTGTTTGGGTTTTTTTCTTCCTTGAAAGTTTTTGTTAACTACACATATTTCACTAACACAGTTCTTTATAGCACAGCCACCTCTTCAAGAAAGTTGTCCAATGGCTTCAGAGACCAGTCTCATGTGTGACTTTTGAAAATTCATTTTCTTGCCTGAAAACAAATGGTTGCACTTTATTTTGCCTTAAGTTTTCTCTTAAAAAAAACCACAATCCCCCCCCAAAGCCCTCATCCCAGCACAAATACTTTTCTTATCTGCTGCACTTTTAAGCATTTTAAAGGTCAGTTATTAATACACTCTTTGCATCTTCAAGTGGGAGAATTAATAATTCTCAACTTATTACATTAAACACTTGCTACAGGTTGCAGTGAAATAAAAGGCATGTAACACCTTTCATCAAAAGTGAGTTTTCGTAAGTGTGAGATCTAATGATCATGAGAAAAAATTTGTAGTAAAATGTTAACTGAAAACTTAGATTTTTCATCAAATTCTCTGCAATTTAGCAAAATTTCATGGTGAAAATCTCAGTTCATTAAATTTGCTTTTCTGTCAGTTCATTCAAGGAAAACAGTCCTAGCACTCCATTCTGAATTGCTACAGTTACTACCAAGAGGAGTAGGTATAACTCAAACTACTGTCACTCATCTAGAAAATGTCAAATGTCACTTATCCTTATCTCTCATATTTTCAAGACTTTCTTTGAAGTATTTCCTGATTAATCATGGCAGATTTTTAGAATTCTTCCACAGTAGGGAATCATGTAGTAGATCTGTTTCATGGCACCTCATCTTCTGTTTCTGGAAGCAGATAAAAACTGGAGACAAATGTTTGTGCTAAATGTGCTGTTTAGAGCACTTTTACTAGCCTTCAATCCAAGAAGTGGATCTTTTTTTTTCAGAAAGTGCTAAAAAGTATAAGTGATAATACTAAAGAGAAAAAGACAGAGAAAAACCACAAAACCAGGGTTCCAATTTTGCACACTGTCCCCCACACACCACCTCCATCCCAAAACTTTTTTTGCTTAGCTGTTGCCAATGAGCTAGAAGGTTCCCAAGCCTTGCATCTGTGCAGTGTGCTTTACATCTTAGTCCAAGTCTCTGTTAAGTACAAGCAAGAACGTCAGATCCCAACACACTTAATTTGCTCCAGCACCAACCTTGATCAAAGCTTTTGTTACCAAAAAGAAGTTCTTGTGTGCACACAATTTNCTCTGTCAGTGGGTGGGGGTTTTTTTTTTGTATTATTGCATTTATCTTATTTCATTTACTTTTTTTTTTTTTTTTTTTTTTCCTTCCAGATGCTGCAGCCATACTTTATAATTAATTCATGAACTCATTCTTTTTTAAACATTTTGGTGTCTGGCAGCATCCCATTTCCATCACTGGTCAAAGTGAAACCAAAAATGATCAGAGGATTAACTCACACATATCCAGTACCAGGGCTGGCCTCCACAGTAAATGCAGTCTCCAGAAAGCTCTCTGGTGCCCAAGCTGGACACTACTGATGGAGACTTGCCCTGCTCTGCCATGCAGCCTTGTTACTGGGGTTTGTTATAAAGATGGACTTTGCCTCATAAGCACTAAGGCTGAGTTGAAGTTCTGACCTCTTTGTTTGGCAAGTTGAAGTGGAATTCTCACACAAAGTGTCCCGGTCTTTGTAAAGCAGGATCTACAGATTCCAGTCTGCTGATGGCTCTGATTGCCACAACCTTTCCGCCAGTGAAGCCATCCATTAGTGCCAGAAGTGTTCCTACAACAGAGCTAACAGAAAAATACGACGTTCATTCACTAGTTTAGTAAATTTTCTTCAGTTCCACATAACCATCTCCACTGATCCCTCAAAAAGGACACATTTTTAATGATGAGATGCTGATTTGCAAAAGACTCATTTAAAGACATTAAATACCAATAAGATAACACAGACCTTGGGCTGATTTCAAGTTTCAAGTGAATTGTTCAATTCTCATTTAAAAATCCTCTGAAATTCACCAGCACTGAATTACTGCTTTTCAGGTTAAATGAAGGTGTCACATCAAGTTAAGTAGGTTGTGGTCTTCTTTTAACAAAGATCAAGCACCTTCTAGACAAGATACAAGACATGTCCTACCTATGAACCTGGTCTTGTTTGCTGTCACATATGGGAGCAAGAGCATCAGTCTCATCCAGGAAAACAATTGAAGGTTGCATCTGGTAGGCCTACAAAGAAAACACAGGAACACTGACATCAGGAAAACAGCACTATTTGAGAGAAAATACATGAAAAACATGGTTACAAGAGCACTGCAACTGGTTAGTTTGGGGTTTTTTTGAGGGGGATAGTGGTGTTTTGCAAAATTTTGTTGTTTGCATTATTAATATTTCCCAATACATCCCAAGATTTCCAGCTCCCCAAAACCCCATTGGAAAAGGAAACACTGACAGTCACATTTCAGTGGAAGGACCTGACAAAACATGAAAAAGAATTTCTTCTTGACCATAGATAATTAGTTACAACTCAGACAGAACACATGGCACATTTCAATCTTACCTGCTCAAACAATAAATGAAACTGTCATTCATATCCTCCTACCCATTCACTCAGGCAGTTGACACCACTTCTCATATTACTCCCCCATCACCCTGGCTACATTCATTAGCAACCACACAAGCTACCAGTGTCTTTCCAGTCCCTGGTGTATCATAGAACAGGAAATCTCTGCAATTAAAAAAAAAATCACATAAGAAAGTCATAATGAAAAAGTGCCTATTATAACTCCCATCCCTAAAACACACAGCTCTGCTCTCCTCAGCAAAACATTTCATGGATAAGACAGCAGTAATAGCTAAAGTGTGAGAACAGTCAAAAGGGTTCCTACACAATTCAACAAGGCAGCAAATGAAATTAATAAAGAGGATAATGTGTATGTACAAAACATTGAGAAAAGATAGTAACATCCCAGAAGAACACATCCAAAAGCTCTGACAAACCAACAAGGGTGGTTACAACACAAACAAATTTCCAGTGCAGAAGCTGAGACCAGGACAACTTAGAAATCACCAGTTCTGCACAGTCATTCTCGTTTTCACAAAAGCCTAGATTTGAGACCAAAGCATTTTATTCCCCTTTTAAAAACTTTAAATTTCTGGGTTTGGTCTCCCTTTGGAGGTGATAAAGAAGTAACCTAAAGCTGGGAAGGTGTTCTGCATTTCTGCATTTTCATCAGCTAGAAAAGCCAACATGCTGCTGCTTCAAAATGAATTTCATTTAATAAAGAAGCAAAAGACGTAAAGATTTTCCTTTCATTGTAACACTTTTTAAAGTTACTGAAAGCAAAGCATTTAAAGTCCCATTTCAATATACCATGACTGAATTTTGCTGACCAAGAATATATAATGTTAATAATTAAATCTCTAATAGTTTCATTATGTAACACAGAACTCAGCTGTGTAAGAAGTGGACAAATTCTTATTTTAGCCCAAGCACAACAAACACTGCAAAGTTTTAGTTGCAAGTTCTATCAACTGTAAAACTGATGCTTGAGCATTTGAATAAAACAGAGTTTGTGGGAGAGACAAGTGACTACCATGAAGAAAACTACAGTTGACTACCAGTAGGTAATTCAGTGTATGTGGAACTCTAAAGGAAAAATTCTCCAACACCAGCTTTTAAAAGCAAGACACTTTTAAAGGATAATCTCGCCTCACAGTAAACCTCTGAACCTACATATATGCTGGTTTCTATCAATTTTTTTTAATATTACTTCTTAATTTTCTTAAAACTACTTTTTACTACTGCTAAAAAAACCCCCACACAACAATGCTGAAAATTTTGGAGTGTTTTTATATGTTAAAGAAAGCTGCAACCTCAGTGAGGTGCCATCAAAAATTCGATGTCAGCACAAAGGAAAGGTTCACACCAATTTTCAAATTGCTTGAGAGAAACCTGTAAGCCAAGGGAGTTGTAGACAGCCCATTACTCGATGCTTTCATAAATAGTGCAAATGTCTCACTGACATGATGAAGTAAAAATCCTTACTGAAACAACTATTTGCATTGGCTCGACACCAGACAGATTTGCTTCAATTTTCATGTGATCCCTGTGAAGATTTGAAGTGAAAATGCAAGCCCTGAAACAGCTGTGTGTAAACAGTGTCCATTCAAAAATCATAAGGCAATTCAGGAAGCACAGTAAAAGACATGTGTTGCAGCATATCACTGCTATTTCATATTTTCTGAAGAAGATATTTCCTTCACCCTTAAAGCACAGCTCTGGCATAACTTTTAAGAAAGATTATAATTAGAGAGCAAAAATAAATGTCTCTTTAGACTACACTATGCTTTGAAAGAAGTTATTTTCAGCTAAATTAAAATTACAAATAAATAATCACTCTATGTGAAATAGTAAAGTAAATTAGTGTCTACTTCTTCCAGTAGAACACCCCATGATCTCCCATCCTTTGTCTTCTATTTATCTTCTCTTTACAGCCAGTTTTTTGCAAGATTGCTTCTGCAGTACTAAGATACAAAGTTGACATGTAAGAGCAAAGACAGATAAATACAAAAAACCCCAATGAAACCAGCACACATGATCAGTATGAGATTTCGATATAGTGAACACAAAGCAAGAATCACTGGCATTTAGCCATGTTTTTCAACACTACTTAAAAATTAGGTCAAATGTTTACTTTTTTTAGAGAGAGACTTAGGAACAAGTGTTTGAGGATTTGCAAACAGACTATTTTCATGTTTATTTTCCCCTCTTGCTGAACAGAGTAAAAAAAATCCCATTCAGTAGGAAAAGAAGATACAGTAAGGTAACAGAAAAAAAAAAAATTATGGCAGGCTTTCATAGCACTAAAGTTGTTTTGCATGATAACATTAAGTCATTTTTAGTTCCCAGCCTTCCTCAGACCAACAGGTTACTTATTCTTCTCTTAACCAGAGTTAAGGTCTTGTGCTGATTTTCCATGATTACATATGGTAGAAAAAGCATTTCACTGCTGTTAGTTACACTTCTCAAAGCTTTCAGAAAACAATGTCACTTTGCGCTTCATGACAAGAATTAAAACACAGACACACAGGCAGAAACATTAGGACTGCTTCAACTTGCCTGTATCCAACTTTCTGCTGCATCTCAACTCAACTGGGTATTATAAAATTATTTATAAGCATTAAAGAAAAATTAATTAATTAGAAGCTGCTTCTGATGCCAAGAAAATTGATCTAGAGGACCACTTAAATCTACAGAAGTTTACACCACAAAGGGATCTTTTTGGTTCACAAGAACCAGCCCAGTCCATACATAAAAGATCCTCTGGTGTGAAGATCTCTCTACAACTGGTAATCACAAAATGAAGACACTTGTGGCCAATTTAAATATTGGCTGTGCCCAAATTCTTTACACATGAAGCACCTGCCAAATACACCCTACTGCACACACTCTCAGATTTGTGACTTAAACAGCCACAAGCACCTGTTTCCAAAAAACTCATGTTAAACAGCTTGGCCCACACCTTATATAAATCAGTGCATTAAGAATAATTACATGACAGCTCAGGCTGACACACTGGATGGATTTGAGGGAGAAGTGGAAGACCAGATTGTCATGTGTAGGGTGCTCAGACCTCCATATCCTGCTCCCTTTTCTATGTCTCTCTTCCACAGCAGGAGACACCCAGCTCAGTGATGTGGCTCTTGCTTATCTGTGTCCCTGTCTGCGCTGGGATAGAAAATCCAGTTGAAAGTCAGAAAGTTCAGCAGGTTCATGATTACTACTGGAAAGCCCCACTACCTATTTTTAATCCCCAGAAAAGCCAACCACATTATTGCTCAATAACGTGAAATTTGAAAAATGAAACTGCTATATTACGTGTAAGTGAAATTTTCCTGGGAAAAAAAAAAAAAAAAAAGGCAAAAAAAGGGCAAAAAAAGTGCAGCTCACTGGGCCATTTACCAGCGCAGACTTTGGCATCAGAGCAACACCATAGAAGTTAATGGTGCTGTACCCTCTTACCCTTCCTTGCTCCACCGCTCTTCAGAACCTTCCCAGCCACCCTTCCCCTCAGACAGCATCCATCAACAGCTGGAAATCCTGGAGGATCAGGTGAGCTGCCGAGCAGCCGGCTAGATTTGGAAAATACTGCTCTGGATGACTCGATATGTACACACAAAAAATTCTGACGCAGAAGGGGCTCCTTGTGTTATCAGTGTTTCTAGTGGGAGGCCTTCTAGCAGACTTGCCGTAGTTTCTCCAGGCTGACCAGCAACCCTTCAGACTGAAACATGTTACTAATTCCCTTCCATATGCTGTGTAGAGAGAGGTGGTTAAAAACGTGCCCATCCTGAATTACCTCTGGGCGAGCATACTTAGAGCCACGGCCGCGAGCACAAAGCCGCGATCGTCCACAAATAATGGAAACACTCTGTCTCGTTTAAAAAAACCCACGAGGCAGGTCTTGTGCCTGGAGTATCCCTCTTCCAGGAGGTGCCACTCATCGGTCGTGATCGGCGAGCCGCCCCCGGCCCTCCCCCCCGGCTCAGGGCGGCTCTCCGGGCAGCGCGGGGCTCAGGCGCGAGTCCTTCCCGCCCAAGC
>VXBB01004571.1:0-173690 GCA_013399915.1 Illadopsis cleaveri | reverse complement strand
TTTTTTTTTTTTTTGTCTGTAAATCAAATCAAAGTTTCTGCCCCACTGTGAGTACCTTTCTGAACACCACAGCCATTAACCAGGTTAGTCAAAAGCGATTATCTGGATAAAGACTATGCTGAAGTTCAGAGGGATCTTATTGGCTTGTTTCCTGCTATCATCTCTACCTTGATAAAGTCTCTTTAATGTCTCTGCTCTTCTTTCTTTTCAGTATTGTGATGAAGCTTTTTGTTGTACTTGATACATCTTTAATATATTATCAGGGTTGTCCTCTATATCCTTACCAGCTGGTTATGATAGTGATAGCAAGACTGTTTGTTAAATACAACAGTTTGGGGAACACTTTTTTGAAGGGAATCATTAAAAGAACTGCTTTTTAGAAGGCTGTATTTCTCTTTAAGTGACTGTTGTTGTCTTGTATTTTAAGTAGCATCCTGCTAGCTCCTGCACAGGACAGGCATTTAGTTGTTGCTCTTGTGTCAGCTTTTAGCAGTGATAAAGTCCTTTAGAAAACATTTGTCATACCCATGTCTCCTATCAACATAATATTTTTGTGAGTGATTTTTTTTTGATTTCACTTAACTTTATGCTCAATTTGGACTTTTTACTATTTTATAAAAAGCAACTGGTGAATAATGCATATATATAATTAATACTAAAAAAGCTATCAGTTGATTGTTACAGATATACTTAAGTAGCTGTAGACAATTGAATGAAATACTAATAGATTAAAAATGGGCTGATGGATGCTTAACACTTAATCTTCCTCAGTATTTTATTTTATATGCTGAATTATAGAAACAAAATTAAATTAAATGCCTCTTTCTATATTATGTTTAATCCACTTCTTGTTATTGGCACTGCCTGTCAAGGACCATAAATGTGGATTGTGCATGAATGCTTGGATTCTGATTACAGCTGATGAGATCTAACTCCATAGAAAATGTAATTTTGCCAACTAGGACAAGCATTGGTATCATCCTTCTCTGGATGTGCTGAAGGATGCACGGTAGGAAGTGTAACTAGTGAGGCTGAAGTAAGATTTAAAACATGCTGATTTGTCTTCTCACTTGTATCAGATCTGCTGTGCATGTTTTTAGTTCAGCAACTTTCCACACTAAAACTATTTTCAGTGCGTTAAACATGGATAAGTTTCCTTAAACAGGTTGCACTTCAGGAATTTACACTTGTGTTTTACTTGGCAGTAGTGCAAAATGTCAAATGTTGCTCTTAAGAGCAATATATATAATATTCATAGAGGTCAGCATACTGTATTACAGTACTGAGATGCCTTTATAGCTGGAAATTTGTCCACAAAAAGTAGTGATATTACTGTTTCAGACAGAGATTTAAGTGAGGGATGTATGAGGGTTCTGAGCATAATTGTTGGTGTTTATGCAACTGTAACTCAAACCAGCCTGTCTTCCTGGCATAGGTAAAGTGCAAGAGGAAAACTGTATGAGTCTGATGTGATAACATAATATATAACAATTATTTGAAACCTTATGTGATAAGGTCATACAAGGTGATAAGGTCACAGTCACTTAATGCACATTAGATATCTGGTCTGCAGATAGTTTTTGTCTGTCTCTGGTTTACAATTTACTTGTTTCTGTGTTGGAAAAAATTTTTTTGATCTTCTGTACCTTTCATATATTTAATGTGTGTGATTTAAGTATAATGAAGCAAAATAAATTTCTGTTTGAAATTTCTGTTTTATTCAGAAACTTCAAGTTGTGGAGTCAAACATGATAAAACCTGTAACTTTTGCCTGCTATTAAATGACTCTGACTAGAAACTTTTATGAAGCATGTGTATTACCTTTAGGTAAAAAGGAAAATTGGCTAATTTGAATGTATGTGGTGTAGTGTAGTTGCTGAGGTTGTACGTGCAGGTGTGAGAACAAGGGCTCTCTATGACAACTGGATAATTATTTAGAAGTTTATTGGGTGGCAAGATATAATGTGCTTTGATTTAGATCTGCTGTTTTTGCCTTTTCTGTCTTTATTCTTTTTTGTACTCTTCCATTTCTGACTCTCTTCCCTACATTTGCTTCAGTGCAGCGTCAAGATCTCACTTCATCCATTCTGATGGTGTGGTTAGTGACACTTTTTTATTGGACTTGTGTCACTGAATCTGGCTTTGAAACATCCAGGATCCTGCTGCGGCTTTAAGACTGGATAGGCCTCTTTGTGCTTAGTTCTGAGCTCTTGTGTTTTTTGCAGCAGCTTAAATATGCTTTTTTTTTTCTTTAAAGCTGTCACCTTAACTATGAATATTTGTAGGACTGGATAAGCTGCCTGTGTCCTGATACTATGGCTCTGAGAAATACAAACTGCCTGGTTTGTATTAATGCAGTGTGTTAAATGTAGTTGCTAACAGCCTAATAGCTAATTGCAAAGATGATGATAGATGAACTGACAATTATAACAAGGTCAGTAATATTCTTCTCCCTTGAAGAGTGTTAAAGAAAAATAACACTAAAAATTAGATGCCTATTAATTAACATTTGTTAACAGAGACTGTATGCTGGACTTGATTTGTTCGTCTCCAAGTCAGAAGTAATGGAACACTGCCAGTTCTGCTGTCTTGCTGAAGAAACTTGAAAATTTGGGTTGTCTCTCTCTCCTGCACACCCTTTGTGCCTGTCTTACAGCCTGAAGGGAGTGCTGGTTGTAATGGTAGTGTGCACTGAGCTGGGGTGAGGAAATGTTTTTGTGCTGAGCCGTATGCAGCCTGAATCACTATGCCATAGCAGCTTTTTTAATCTCATTTCTCTCCTCCAACACCTTTGTTATTTGTGGTTCTGCTTATGGTGCTAATGCTAACTGCTACAGTGCTGATGTACCAATAGAAAAGTTTTCTGTCAGGATTGAATTGGGTGTAACTATGTCAGTCAAGGTTGCATTCTTTTTGGTTGACTTCTTATGTCTGTCCTCAGCTGCAGCAATTCTGTGCAGTTTAGTCTGGCCACTATCACAAGCAGAGCTAGCATATAAAATAAACATTCTATTTTAAATAAGGCCTGTAGAAGCATTGAGTCCTGGGAGATCATTGGTTTGGTCTCCAGGATACAGTGGGAAAAAGAAAAAATTATGTACAAAGTGACTTGTCAGTGCACAGCAACCCTAATAGAATTATTTTCCTGCTGCAGTAGTTTGGAATGTTAATAACTGTTCTAAGTGGGTGACTTCCTCAACATGGATTGTGTTTTAGGTAAGTGGGTAACTTGTTAGTTCTTCACAAATTTCAGTGATGTCTATATTTGACCACATTGAAGATGGTTGTTCTCACCAACAGGACACAAGTGTAAAACTGGACTGAAATAAGGGAGCAAGAAGGTCTTGATATCTCGATAACAGAATTGTTATTTATTAGAATTATTAGATGCATCATATGAATAAAAGTGGAAGTAACTGTAGTGTCAAAGGCAGTTCTTTATAATGTAGAAAAGTTGAGGCTTTCTGTGTCATGAAATATTTTGTCACCTTTAAATAGGTGCCATGAAAATGAAAGCCTTTGCCCAGCATTTTCATCATGGAAGGTACTTACTAAAGCATGTGTGTGAGGGACATAGTGAAGGTATTGCAGTGTTTTGAGAGTTGAGATTTATTTATTTGGAAAGGCTGCTAAACCCTGCTTATGATGTAGCTCTATGTAGCTACTTTTCTTACAAAATGATCTGTTTGTGTTAGTTTGGTTTGTTTTGGGGTTTTTTGTTTGTTTGGGGTTTTTGTTTGTTTTTTTTGGCAATGTTTTGACTAGCAGCTAGTACTGTGTTGGCTCTGGACACAGCAAATGAATCTGATGTCTGTGAGGACCATCACTCCAAATGGAGTCCTCCTTGCATAACAGCCTCAGGACTTTTAGACGTTTTTGTGCCAGAAGTGTGAAATTAGTAAAATATGATAGAAGTCTGAATAATAGGTTTGAGGTTTTTGATTTCACAGCATCCATAAAATGAGACTATGTATAAGATACTCTCCCTTTAAGTGGAGCTGTCTAACCTTTTATTTTGAAGCCCGTGGTTCTGGTTTATTCTTCATTTGCTTGGGGAAGGATTTGAGCATGTTTTCAGCAATTTGCCATTATTCAGGAATTGCTTTTTTTGATCAGGTCTTGAGATCCTGCATCTTCAGAGCAATAATCCAGTATCTGCTTCTTGTGGTGGCCAACAGTAGAAATTTCAGAAGAAAGTTTAGCTGGAAGAGAGGAGGATATTGCCACACAGTTCCAGAGTATGATGATCTCCTGTCTCTTACTATAGATCTGAATATGTTTTAAGACAAGATTTTAAGTTTTAAAGGCTGGGTATTGATAACTTTGGTTTTGGACTGTCACATCTTGGAGTTAAAAGTTCCTTTGTGTGTCTGGACAATATTTTGATTTCAATCTCCTTGATCACTGTGCTCATGAGAGGAAGAGGTGCCTGTGAGTTTGGAATGTCTTCTCTAGTATTTCTGGTCTATTTTTGTCATGTTTCATGATTACTTGTAATCAGGATGTATTTCGGGTAGTTTCTCATCCATTTCTGAACTTAATTCCTTTCTCAGAAAAGGCTAGTGAAGATGTATGAGCATTGGTGTGCATAGGAGTTCAGATGGATTTTTAATTTTTAGTTCTTTAAAAACTCATGAGAAAAATATCTGAGTACTTATTCTAAAAAGTTCAGTCTGTTAGTGTGGAAAACACAATTCATGCCTTGGGAAGGTGAAATTGGCAGCAGCAGTCTCTGGCATTTAAGGCCTTGAGTCTGGCAGGTGGGAATGCTATCCATTACAGGAAAAAGTCTCAATCTAGAAGAGGTAGGATTTATCATGTCTTTCTTAATAGTCCTTAACTTTGCCAGGATTCTTGCTTAAGGTCCATTTAGTTACCATTTTCACAACAAGCTCAAAATACAGTCTTCAGCACAAGTTCTGGAGTCATGTGACTTGGTTTCAAGCCATGATGATCATTAAATGATCCTGGTTAGGGCTGTTTTCTCTTAAATTGTCCTAGGGAACAGCTAATTGAAACCTTTAGCTTTTTCTCCCCTTGTTTTCTTCTCCCAGTGACTTGTATTTTGAAAGCTTTTGCACTGGCCTTGAACTGAGTTTGCAGTTTATTGGCAGGGAGTGCAGAGTGGCTGAGTTGGAACTGTGGAGCAGCAACTGCTTTCTACAGGTGGCTGTGACTTCACACCAAGAGCTTGCCTCACTGAAACCCATCAGTGTGGTTGTGTTTGTGGGAGTGAGGTGGGAGTTGTGTTCCCCCCTGTGCACTACCAAAAGCATTTAACTCACTGTAATTTGTAGGTGATTTGTGTAAAATGTAAGTTCATAAGTAGTGCATGTTGATTTGTACCTGTAGAAAAGTGTATTTTCTGGGCTGTCCCCTTTGCATTCTGATGACTGATGTCCTTTCCCACTTCATGGAGAACATGGGATTACTAAATAACTTTAGACTGACCCTGTGACTGAGGCCTTGGTTTTTAAGTTTGAAGGGCTATTTGTTCAGTTTTGATGCTTGCAGAGGTTGTTTATTTCTCATATGTTGTTAAATGGGAATTGTTATTTGGCAGTTAATGGCAATTAACTGTTGTTCCAGATCCTGGGCTTCAGCAGTCAGGCACCTGAATTTGATTTTGGAGCCTAGGACAACAGCAAGTACACATAAAAAAGCTCCTAGTTTCTTTTCCCTTCCCTTCTGACTACTTTTTACTTGGCAGTTTGTATTTTGTCTTCACCTTCTGCAGATCACAATTGTTTTGGATTTGGTGGCTTTGTAATTCTCCTAACGATAACACTAGTTAATACAATACTCACATACTGTAACTAATGCTGTGAGGCATGTAAAGAAAACTCAAAAACAATGCTGAGAAATAACTTTTAGAGATTCTTCTCTCTTGAGTATCAAACTTTGATATAGGATAATGTGTGCTGAGCTTAAAAAACATATCTGTGCAAGATCACTTGTCAAACTACTTTAGTGTGAAGCTAATTACACTTTCAAAGCAGTAACTTAAAATAATAATGCATAACATTGGGCGTGTGGATGTGTGTAATCACAGGTAACATACTTATTTAGATAAGGTCTGATGAGAGGTTTCATCCTTATTTTGTAAGGAAGTGTCTGTGCTTTGATTCTTAGGAGGAAGATTGCCTGGATCAGGTCATAGCAGAGTGATGGAGTTTGAGCAGCATCAAGTCTGAGCCTTGTTTCAGCCCAGTTTCCTCTTGGTTATAGGCTGATGCTGTATTGATGGCAGGCAGTGCAGATTAAAGAAAAATTAGGTGATGTAGAGGACTTCTCAGTCTGGGATCGTGTCGTGAAGCACAGGCAGAAGGCACTGGAGTATTTGCTGCTCTGCTCTTCTCCACCATCCAAAGCCGTGGCTGTAGCAAAGGGTGTTGTGAGCATTAGCCTTGTGCAAGGCATGGAGGAATGTCTTCTGCATGCTGAGAAAAAGTCTGTCCATAGTACTTGCTGCTGCCAGACGTCTCACTGCTCCGTCAAGCACAACAGTTCAGGTTCATGGCTGTACTGCAAGGAGTTTGAAGAGAGCAGATCTGGATCGTACTGGCAGGACATGCCTTTGCCAGACTTCTGCCTGGGAAACTCTATGGTAAAAGAGGCTAAGGAGTGGTTTGCCAAGGTATGAATCACTATAGTGACTTCCTAATTTTAGTTCCCTGTTGGATGCCTTAGCTATCTCACACAAGAAAAAAACCCCTATTTGCTACTTGGGGAACAACAAGGTGGGGCTTTAATCTGTAATTGGAGCATACAGTTCATTAGCACTTCCTGAAATATAAAGTAGTCTTTTTTAAACTTTGAGCTGGTGCAGGTCACTTAGTTTTTCTCAGGAGCAGTTATGGGCTGTGTGGCTTGCCCTCTGTGCAGGTCTGCCAGTGTAGGTCACCTGAATGTGATGGATGCAGATGTGGTTCATGTAGGTGAGGAGGGACTGTGGGACTCGTGCAAAATGAAGGCAGCAGCAAGCAGGTGATGAACCACCAGCTGTGACTCACTCCCTGTTTCTGGCTCAAGAGTTTGCCATGAAAGCAGATGTAGTGGGGGGTGCAAGCTGTGGCCTGTACAAAATGTTTCCAGCAGGTACATTCATGGTTTTGGCCCATGATTTGAGGTTTACATACTGGAAAAATGGAGCAGTAGTGAGCTAGCTTGGGGAATGTGGTTTCCTATGTGAACAGCAATTATATAATTTGTTTGTTGTGTTAAAACTAATCTGGGTCTCCAGGCTGCTCAGTTAAGTTGATGGTTTTCTAGCGTTAGAATTTGAAATGATGGATGATACTTCCTGTTGCTATCTGGAGTAGATGTAGGAGGATATACAGAGAAATATGAGCATTAAACCAGGTTGGAGTAGCCTTACTAGAGAGGAACTAATTTGTTGCTGGAGGCTCTCAAATGCAGTGCTGTAGGTGCTGTCTGTGTGATAAAGATAGCTGTCAGCTGCATAGAACATTTTTGCTTTTGGAAAAAAGACTAATCGGTTGCTAAAAATTCTTAGGTGTTAATAGTTATTTAAATCTAGCCCAAGTCAATGCCTCTCAGCCAGCAGGTCCTGTTAGATATTTTAAGAAATGCGGGGTTGGTACCTTCCTTGGGGAAGGCTGCTTGCTGTTGAATCAGTCCTGTTCTAATAACAAACTTTTTTTCCCTAATTTTAGGATACTTGTGAAAGATGGTGGATCGCTTGGCAAACAGTGAAGCAAATACTAGAAGAATAAGTATAGTGGAAAACTGCTTTGGAGCAGCTGGTCAACCCCTGACTATTCCTGGCCGTGTTCTGATCGGAGAGGGAGTCCTAACAAAACTCTGTAGGAAGAAGCCCAAAGCAAGGCAGTTCTTCCTGTTCAACGACATTCTTGTTTATGGCAACATTGTCATCCAGAAGAAGAAATACAATAAACAGCACATAATCCCACTGGAAAACGTCACTATTGATTCCATCCAGGATGAGGGAGACTTACGGAATGGGTGGCTTATCAAGACACCAACAAAGTCTTTTGCGGTTTATGCTGCCACTGCTACAGAGAAGTCGGAGTGGATGAACCACATAAATAAGTGTGTTTCTGATTTGCTTTCCAAAAGTGGGAAGACCCCCAGCAATGAACACGCGGCCGTGTGGGTACCGGACTCGGAGGCCACGGTGTGCATGCGCTGTCAGAAAGCCAAGTTTACCCCGGTGAACCGCCGTCACCACTGCCGCAAGTGCGGCTTCGTCGTGTGCGGGCCCTGCTCGGAAAAGAGGTTCCTGCTCCCCAGCCAGTCTTCCAAGCCAGTGAGAATCTGCGACTTCTGCTACGATCTTCTTTCTACAGGGGAGATGACTACTTGTCAGTCCGCTAGGTCAGACTCCTACAGCCAGTCACCTAAGTCATCTTTAAACAATGTATCTGATGATGATGACGATGAAGACAGTAGCGATTAAGGACCAAATGTTTTTTCCATGTGTTGCAAGTTGTGTTTCGAACCATATGGAGCTGCTTTTGGGGAAGTCTGTAGTGAGGTTCCTCAGAGAAATTCTGTTCTAGCCATGAAATATGCCTGAATATCTTCAACTGCGATGTGCCTCAATCTATGAATTCTCTAGACAATAGGGTTTCTTCTCCTCTGCAGGGATAGACTGGTGAAAATGTTATCAGAATATTTTCCAACTTCATTTACTTGAGTTGTGTCTAGGTTAGACTTTTGTGGAAGATTGGAGAATGAAATGTACTTCCTTAATTTAACAGCCCATACTTTCCAATATTTCACATTGGTATGTTATGTAGGGTTTTTTCTGATCTAGGGAGGAAAACTGTGAGCATGCATGAGATGCTGATGTTTCTGTTAATCCTGTAGACCATCTTATTTTAGTAGCCATGGTATATAATTAATTACAGGGTCATCCAGTGTACAAACCTAAATGTCACAAAACTTAGGAACTCTTGTTTTGCTGTTACTTATTACTTCCTATGCCAAGCAGTGCCTTGTACCAATTGTGCTGATTCAGGAAGAAACAAACCTATTTTATGTCTGTATTTGCCTAAATGCTGGTATCTGGGAGATTGTTGGTGCTATTGAAAATAACTGCTGTGTTCAAAGTGGAACTTTGACAAGGTCGTAACTGCACCCCGTGGTGGATGATGGGGACCCAAATGTCACGTCCTCACCTATGCTGAAGACTCTGCAGATTCCCACAGGCTTCAGCAGCTTTCTTCTTGCAGAAGTTGTGTTGTAGGTTGGGATCTTGAGATGAGAAGCTTAGGGAGATTCTTCATGGGGATTTCTATACTTTCTTTTCAGAACAGTTTCTAAGTTTCAAATTTGGCAAATGCATACTGAAATTTTAGTTGAGTGGTACAGCATTTGGGTGTGCTAGCCTACATCTTCTTGGAAGTAATTCCCAAAAATGTCACTCTTTTTTTTTTTCTTGAAACACTGGTGAAAGTATTGGGTTTTTTCTTCCCCCAGGAGTTTTATTGGCTTGTTTCAAAATAACTTCATATTTTGAACAAGAAGCCTGCAAGTATCCTTATAAAACTGGCTTTCCTCTTTACACAGCTGACCTCAGGATAAATGTGAGATGCAAGTTAATTCGTTTTAAATGTATACCCAGGACCAAGATAGATGTATGTAAGGACTATCATGAAATAGTCAGTGCAGAAAATGTCTCTATCGTAGTGTTCATTTTAATTTCTTGAATACAGAAGTGTCATGTTCCTGTATAAATGCAAAAATTACACTTTCAAGGACATGTTAAACCCCCAAATATGTTTCTGTATTTTTATAATGATAACCTCAATTTTGAAGCAGAAAAAACTCTTTGAAATAGTTGTATGAATATAGTAGCAACTGACTTTCTATAAAATTGTTAAACTTTTGTATCTCTAAATGACAATTTCTGCACTGTTTGCCTTGGTTGGCAATAATTGGGTTAAATATTTATTGAATAAACAATCAATGCTGTATGTTGCACTAGTCTCCCATTCTGTATGCTGAAAGTGTCAGTCATTTTTTTCTATAGAAATTAGCAGAGTACTTCAGAGCCGTATCCCTCCATGAGATTTCTGGTAGCTAAAGATGCACTTAGCATCTATAGAGAGGCACTCTACATTCATACTTTGCAAGACATTGCTTCAGGTGAAAATTGAATCAATATTTTTAACTTAGACAATTTCTAAAACTAGGGCTTTCTTTAGAAGCACTGAGGAGTATTTGTTCTACTTGGAAATAAATACACAAAGGGAAAAACACTTTGATACAGACTTGGGACCAGGAAGATTCTATAAAATTGCCAGGTTGTATATATTGAAAGACTAATGGAAATAAATAGTTGCATATACTTTTTCCTTGAAAGATGAGGGAATGGTGATGCTGCAGCAGGGAAAATGGGCTATTCTGAGAAGGCACTTTGAGTTAATAGTGCTTACTTTTTTGTACCTCTTGATATTTGTATTTCAGGAGTGGAGACTTGCTAGCTTCCATTTTTGTATGGAAAACCTCCCTCGTACATACCTTCCAATGACTAACAATAGTTTTCTTCCTTATCCAATTGTTTCCTCTTTCTTAAGCTGTCAAATATTAACTTGTCTTATTAAAGAGTCCGTCTCCTTGTTTTCCATATGTTTTGCTTTTTGGCACCTTTTGGTGGTGGGGAAGTGGGTTTCTGAGAGTTAGATCACATCCTGTATTTTGAGAATGTACTTGTACCTACTTCATATATCTTTTTATCTGTGAATGAAACTTGCACTGTGCTGCACTGGCGCCTGAAGCTGTAACCAAACCAATGTGTGTGTGTGTGGAATTTTTCATCTGCAAATGGACTGAACATTGACTTCTCTTGTAGTTAAAACTTTCTGAAAGGGCTCATTTTGTACTTTGTAATCTTGTTCTGTCAAGTTATTTTATTTCCAAATACATGGAATAGCTTCAAGCCTGTGTTTAATTTTCTTTAACTCTGTGGGCCTTCAAAAGTGAGAGAAGACAGGGCAGCTGGTTTTTATATTGACAAGTAGTTTAGCAGCAGGTTTATTCACTGTCAGGAGATACCAGTGAACCTGCAGAAGGAGTTTTAAGACTAATTTTGAAATTAATGTGGTTATGGATTTAGAAGCCACTTAGCTCTTAGGGAATGGTATAAAAGAAGAATGACCAAGCACATTCAAAGTTTGGGTTTTGTTGGACTGGTGTTGGTTGCTGGAACTGACAGTCCCCAGTCACTGGAAGAGTTTGGAGGATCCTGCATTTGGAGTGCCCCAGCTCCAATGCTCAGGTCTCTGTTCCAGGTCCTGTCAGACCACCCATGGGGACAAGACTTCTTGGGGCACTCTTCAGGTCATTAAATACTCATTATGTATGGGCGATCTTTGTTTTTTGTGTACTTTCTGTTTATGGTAGATTTAACCCCCCTCTTTTTTTTTCCCCCAAATTCAATGAAATAAAAGTAACAGTGTGCATGTCTCTTGCAAGGCTCTGCAGTCAGTTTCTGCTTTGTTGAAGATTCTATATTGGAAAAATAAGTATGTGTTTGCTTTAGCTGAGTTCACATTTTGCACACTCTTTACCAGTACTTCATAGTTCATTTGCTGGAAATATTAAAGGAAAGGGAAAAATCTTTCTTTTGAAGATTTTAATTGAACACTACTGATATTAGCTTTTGCACCTAAACTGCCATTAAGATAAATTCAGCTGTTCTTGCTGTAGCTGTAATCTGAGGGTCAAGCACTGCTACTCAGTTGAAACAAAGTTTAACAAAATGAGCGAGTGGATTAATGAGTGCTGAGTTTGCAGTGGGGATTTTAAGGTCCTGTCTCTAACAGGCAGATTATGAAAATCACATTCAGAAACCTTGTATTGTGAGGCTTTCCCCCGGGGGATACGCTTGAGCTAAGCTCTTAATGCAAATGAAAGAGTGGTTGTCGTAGTTGCTGGTTAATGTTTGTGTGGAAGCAGATTGTGGATTGTATTATGATTTTTGTATTTTCCTGTAAATCCTGAACTGAGAGAAGCATGCCTGGTTCTGTTAGCAGATACAGTCAGAAAAGAGTCAGAGTATTGATGTCCCCCCTTTCCCCTCCAATAGCAGATTATTCTAGTAAATATTGAAAAGTCTTTTAGCTCTCTATTGCCTTTCATTTGATGAAATCTGAGCTACTTGTTTGTGCCTGCAGCCGGTCTCTTGCCAGAGCTGGCTCCCATGACTCATCGGGTCTCTCCCGACGCTCTCACTGGGAAGAATCTCTGCTCTGTTCCCTTGCTGTGATGGAGTTGGGAGCTCCTCGGGAGCACAGCACAGTGACCATGGGTCTGCCGTACATGAGAGACAGCTCTGCCATACTGCACGGACCTGAACATCCTCTGAAACTCATTAATGAGTAAGAAATTTGAACCTCAGTCTTTGGAATAGAGATTAATTGCTATGCAAGTTTTTAATTGTCTGTGAAATACTGCATGTGCCCAGAGTAAAAGTCAAAATGCTTCAACTGCACTTGGGACACATTTAGGATAAAAACTAACAGAGTGAATCAGTTGAGTTGACAGTGAAATAATATGCTAAGGAGCAGAAGGCATTTCATGGTGCATCTAACAGGTCCTATTTAAGTGAACGAATCTGTCTTTTGAGATGAAGTTTTACAATTATGAAACTCGCAGTTAATTGTACCTAGTATTTTTTAAAACTCCATTCCAGGTTAATTTCTGTAAGCATAGAAGGCTAACACATAGCAGCAGCAGCAAAGGCCAAGGTGATGCCAAGAGGCCTGATTGCACTCACAGCCTCCCCCCCTGCCCTGTTCAGGGTCATTCTCAGTTACACAGAAGGTAACTGGATTAAATGGTAAGAGCTTCTCTAAAAGAAACCTCCTTAACAAATCCTTTTAAACAAGATGATACCCCCAGACTAAATAAGTGTTCAGGCAGAAAGCAAGAGCTGATTTTATTCAGATATTCTGAGGCATAATGCTAATGAGTTCAGGGGCTTAAATCTTTCAACAGTCAGACCTTCAAGAGCCTCTCTTGATTTTTCTTAGGTAATCTTTCTTGCTGATGCAAAGTAGATGTGGTCAGCTCTTTTACAGGTCTGAGTATCTTGTTGCTGATTCATTTTAGCATTTGCTGCTAGACTTACTATTTAGATTTTTGTTTCCAAAAGCTGTTGCCTGTATGCAAATTTAATCATAGGCTGAGTTAGGGCTTGCTGACTATTTTCTTTATAGAGTCTGGTGCTGCTGTTGAGCACTTCTAACCTCTGGGCTTGTATCAGGTTTGTGTAACATCAGCAGTCTCTGAGAAATGTGTCCAGCAGCAAAAGAAGGGGATGTGCTTTGTCAGAAATAGTAGTCAGTTCCTCCTGGTACCTGTTTGCCCCACTCCAGGCTTGTGCTCTCTCCAGAATGACAACTCCAAAATGACTTGAGATATCTGCTTCCATCTCTGTAAATATATAGGTAATTTCCTTCCTTCCCCACCTGGCTTGCTGCATACTTGCTTTATCAGGGTATTACCCTGGAAGATAAATAACTGAGGGCTGAGCTTGCCTCTCCGGTGTGACTGGGATGATGTGAGTGCTCCTGTTGTAGCAGGATGCCACACTCGGGTCCATATGTAGGAGGATCGGACCCGCAGAAGAAACGAGGCAGGCAGCAGCATATGAAGGGAAAGCTAATGATACTTTATTCTACAATCTTCTTCTACATTCTTCTCTTAAGTTCCTTATCAACAGTCCGACTCCAGTCTTATATACAGTTTATACAAAGGCAAGAGATTGGTCATTTAGGTCACCACCTCTTCAACCTGGATGGTGAATACCACCATCAATCAATTCTCCTCTCAGAGGAGAAATATGAAAAACAATCTAAAAATATACATAGTTTATGTTGAGGCTGCGTGAGAATCTACTTGTAAGATTCCAAACAAAGAAAACCAAGAAAGCTGAGGGCAACACTCCTGTGGTGTTACAGCAGGTTATGGGATGTGTACACTGTGCTGGGAATTAGGAAGACAAGAGAGCTAAGTGCTACACTGAGACAACAAGCAAGACCTGGCCTCTCAGCCTACTGAGAGCATGCAAAATGCTGTGGTGCTTACTGCCAGATGCAGAAGGAAAGGCAACCAGCTTCAGTGGGAATGGGCTTTGGAGGGTCTGTAATCTGGAAGCTAAAGTTACTATTAAAAGTTAAAAAAAAAAGTCTGTAATAAGTCTGTGAAGGTATTACTGCTATGCGCCTGACCTGAAAGTTACTTAAAATAATTTGTAACAACAAAAGTAACTTCCTGCTGTGCTGTCCCAAAACCACACATGGGGAAGGAACGTGCCTCATCTGAAGTGTCCTGTGCCTGTCTGCCCTGGAAGAGGGTTCCCAGCACTGCTGAGTGCTCTACAGCAGCTCTCCAGAAATGCAGTGAATCCTTCCTGCCCAGCTGTGCCCCTGCAGTACTCACCTGACCGGGCTGGGTAACTCAGAGCTGATAGGGGGTGTGGGGAGGATCACCCCAGGATGCACATAGGTTTGGTGAAGTTTGCAGTTGGTAGTAGAGTGAGGGCAGAGACTGCAGTCTGCTTATAGCACAAGCATCAGCATGTCTTACGCCTGTTGCCTGGCTCTGTTGGGTAGGTGGGGCTCAGCAATGAATACCTGGCACCAGAGCTGCTGGCTGAGAAGCTTTATCTGCAGTTTCTGTCTTGGATCTGGTGTTCTTTGTTGATTAGTACCCATGTTAAGAGGCTGTTTTGGTTGTCAGAAGAGCGTCAGGCATTCAGCCAGTTGTCCCAATTGTGCAAGCGTGGTGTACAGGTGACTAATGCCTGGGGCCAGCTTCTGCCCCTGCCGCGTTTCTGGCTGCTGCTGTTCACCACAGCATGCAGTGGTAACCTAAGTGGGGTTAAAAGGAAGCTTGTTGGTCCACAGAATAAATACAACACAATTGCTGGCAGGAGTAAGGGACCAATAGTACCACGCAAGGTTTTCCCTTCTGCTCCTCTGTCCTGTGTGCTGTCAGACCAGTGATGTGAGGCTGGGACTGACCCAACTCCTTGGCTGAAGAAAAATCTGTGACCTATTCTCTTGGTCTTGTACCTGTGTAAGCTGGGAGGAGAAGGAAAATGGTGTCTGTCTGCTGCTTTCTGTGGGAAGTTGTGGGACAGCTGGGGCTGGCAGGACCTCTGGAGGTTGTCTAAACCAATGTCCTGCTCAAGCAGGACCACCTAGAGCTTGTTGTCCAGGAATGTGTCCAGGTGGCTTTTTAATATCCCCAAGGATGGAGACTACACCATCTCTCTGGGCAATGTATTCCAGTGCTCATTTGCCCTCATGGTGAAAAAATGTTCCTGATATTCAGAGAGAACCTCCTGTGTTTCAGGGTGTGCCCATTGCCTCTGGTCCTATCACTGTGTGCCACTGGAAAGAGCTTGGCTCCCTCCTCGTTGTACCCTCCCTTCAGGTATTTATACACATAAGGTTCTCCTTGAGCCTACTGTTCTCCAGGCTGAACTTTTTCAGCTCATGTAGCCTTTCTTCATAGGAGAGATGCTCCAGTCCCTTAAGGATCCTTGTGGCTCTTCATTGGATTCTCTCTGGTATGTCCATGTCTCTTTTCTACTAGAGAGCCCACAACTGCACTGGATTCAGGTGTGGCCTCACTAGTGCCAAGCAGAGGGGAGGAATCACCTCTTTCCATTTGCTGGTCATTTTTCCCTTATGCAGCTGAAGATACTGTTTGCTGCCTTTGCTGCAAGGGCATATTTTGCCTCATGTAAATTGGATCATGAAGTGCAGGGCACATCTATAATCTTCTGCTAACTTGATTTTTTTATTTCAGATTTGCTGGTCCCACCTGTGTAGTTGTGTTCCTTCTTCCCTCTTTTGTCCCCCCACCTGCCATCCCACAAAAAAAAAGTTAGATTTTTATGTGTTTTGAAAGAGGAAGGAAGAGATTTTAAAAGTTGCTGGTATTTTCTTTATTTGTACCCAGGTTTTTCATACAAGGATGTTTACCCTGTTGCCATCCCTTTGCTCTGCCATGCATTCTCACCCATACTGTGTTTCTTTCTAGGTGGGAGAACTGTTACCCAACCTCTTAAATACATTTCTGTTTTCTAGCAGAATAGGTGACACTCTTTTGATTTGGCTTTCCCAACATAGTGTGAGGATTTGATTTGCTCCAACCATTGATTTGTTCCCATGCCAAAAATCTTGGCTGTGTTTGGGATGGTTACATCCCAGATGACGCATGGCCGCTGCCGCACCTGTGGGCCTGTCTGTGACTAAAATAGCACATCTGTGGGTGTTGGTTCCATGACAGCCTGTGGCAGCGGGAGCAGGACTTCCCTCACCTCAGCGTGTTTGTCCTCACTGCCCAAAGCAGTTTAGTGCAGTCAGAGGTGTGGTAGTTGCTGCACTTCCAGCCATGCAGAAGGCAGGGAGAGGATGTGGTGCTCAGAGCATGAAACCACCGAGCAAAGTGGGATGGGCATTTGCCTTGGCGTTAAACACTCGTGCTTGCCCTGGAGAAGAAGCGTGTCCTGGTGCGGGTGTCACCCGGCTTGCGGGCAGGGAGGCAGGCTGGGGAGCAGGGACAGGGAGGTGGGAGCAGGGAGCGGCGCTTCTCCGCCTCTGCGAGGCAACACCCCAGCCCGGCTGTTACAGAAACGGCCGCGCATCCCTGCTGAGATAAGGGCTCCTTTGTTGCCTCACTTCGTAGGAATGCCTAAACCTGCCTTCTCTAACAAGTTTGGAAGGAAAAAGGGCAGATAAAGGAGAAGAGGAATATGAGTCACAGAGAAACAACTGGTTCAGGGCAATTCGAGAGAAGCTCAGGGCAGGGTTTGGAGACTGCTGTGCTGTTTTCCTCTTAACTCACTTTCTCTGCTGTGTGCATTTTTTTCTCCTCTTTGATCAGAGATTTAGTAATTAAGCCTGACCTCACATTTCCCACAGAAGCAGCACTCTCAGCTTTCTCAAGGGGAGGGAGGACAGTGCTGGGGTCTGGGTGGAAATCCATCTCACCCATAGCGTGCTTGTGCACTGGGAGTCCCCTCAACACTGCTCCTGCTCCAGGAAGGTTGCACCAGACTCCTCTTTGCCCCAGTCCTTCACTGTACAAAGTGCATGACCCATACAATGGTGCTATTTGGATGTTAAGAGCTGTATTTTGTGGGTATCTGGATGTGGGGAGGAGGCAGTGGGTACCCGTTAGTGAGCAAGCAACCAGGGCTGTTTTTATGCATGGAAAAGTCAAAGCAAAAGTAGAGGCAAGATTTTCATGTAAGGGCAGGAGGGGAGCTGAACCAAGGTTAAATAATAAAGTAGTGCTGCAGATCGGATTTTCCTCTTACAATTTGTGTAACTGCTTGTGTTGGGAATTGCAGAGGCCGTGGTGGGAAGGAGAAGAGGTTTTCCATGCTGTGCCTGCCTTGCAGCTAGCGGCTGCCAGGGCATTTTTAGCAGGTGGGTGTAAGGGTGCAGCTTATGCTCTGCAAAGCTCTGACTGTGCTAAATCCCTACTGCATCAGTGCCTGCCTGTCTCCAGACAGCGTCTGCCCGGCTCTGCCGCAGTGGCCGTGTCACTGGGCTGGGCATGGGCTGTTCCCAGTGATGTGACTGGGGTTCAGTGGAGTTTAGTTCACGGTGCAGTGTGCGATGCAGCTTTCAAGGAAGCTATTCAGGGCCTTCAGAAAGCTCCCACCAAATCTTTGAGTCCCCTGCTCTGCTCATATTCATTCATCTGTCAAAGACACCATTGATCTCCCTTTCCATTTGCACACACTGCAGTTACCTGCGCCTTTGCTTGGCACTGTCAATAACTTGAGCTGTGCTTGGTAGATTTCCAGTGCAGCTTGATTTAAGAGCAAGGTGGGGTAATGGGTGCTGCAAGAGCTGGCTCTCGTCATCCCCTGTGAAGGGGGAGCTCCCTGGCAGTAGCACCACATCCATTATCTGTCCTTTCCTGTGCCAAGGCAGAGCTGCGTCGATGTGCTCCACTGAGGAGAAGGCATGAAACTCCTTGTAACTGTGAGGGAGGGCAACTCTTCCAACCCAGGGAACAACCACAGATAAGGGAACACTTGAATCAGATACAAAGATGGAGTCTTCTTCCCAATGGGTTCACAGTGGACCACCTGTGAAAGAAAATTGGCCACTCTTTCCCCTCTCCCTAGCATGCTGAGGTGAAAAGCAGGAAAGATATGGAGGGGAAGGGAAAGGCAGCCAGTTTCTGCTGTTTGCCTATAAACTGAGGACAAAGAGGAAAACTTCAGGTTTTAGGTGTTGCCAATTGTTTTTGCAACACCATTCTTAGTACAAGTAACAATCAAAGCCCTTTTAGGGAACTGTTATCCTTGTGAGTCCAACAGCAAACCAGTGTGAACACTGATGCACAATTCACTGGGAATCTTAGGGGTCTTTTACAACCTTAATGATTCTACGAAACTCATGAATATGGGCTCCCTCCTGATAAAATGCCTAGGGTAAGTGACTGTCAGTTGCCCGTCCTGTGGGGAAGTTGCTTGGTGACCTGGTGTTACCAGGGGAGATGCCAGGCTGTTAGTGAGTCCTGGCTCTGGGCTGTGTTTCTCCACTGGAGTACAGTCACTGTGGTCACTAATACTTGGTGTGCAGCCAAGCCTGTGCTTAAGCAGCGTGTGGTTACTTTTTGGTTTTTGTCTCCCAAGTTTCAACTCTTCACAGACCAGAAGCTTTAAGATGCCATTCGTGCTTTGGATTTGCTGCTTGCAACAAAGGACGGCTCCAAACAGAGCAGCACTGCTCAGCCCCAAACATGTGCCATTCACAGTTCTGAGTTTCTCACTCTTATAAGTAAAAGTTTCCATACCTGGAGAAAAGTCAAGTAACTTTCCAGCAGTCCCAAAGCACTCTGCAGAAGTGTGCAGGGTACCATTTTGCTCAGGATGGGGCCATCAATGAAGTTATGACTTGTTGCATGTCAGGGTGAGGGTTGGACACAAACATTTTCTGCTCTTTTGCATGCAGATGTTTTACATGATGGACTGTGTCTCCCCTTCAGTGAAATGGTGCCAGCAGTGGGGGAAGAAGAGTTTGCCTCTCCTTACCAAGAGCCACTGACTTGCCCTGCAGAAGGGCCTCCCAGCAAACCCATGGTGGTATGCAGAAACAGTCTGGTGGGTCCTCACTATGACATCCTTCCCTGGGGCTGGCACTCACTTTTGCAGAATCCAAAACCTTTGCAGGATCCACAACCAGAAAAGAAGATGTATGCCCTACTCCTTCTTTCTTCTCTCTCTTTTAAGCCTGGGATTTTCAGTCACGGTCTCTCTAGAGATTTTCTTTAGTCTGACTCTGTATGAATGTGGCCCTTCCACTTGGTGGGGAAGGACAGGAGGTGGCATCCACCTCCTCTCCTGGCCAGAGACAGCTCAGGCAGCCCATGCTGCCATGCCAGTGAGCTGGGTTGGAGGGCAGAGCTAAAGAGCAAGTGCAGAAGAGGAGCCAGACCTCAGCAGACATCTGGCTCTTTCCCAGCACATTACCACAGTATGCAGTGGCGCAGCTGCCTCGCCTGTTTTTTGTAAAGTACAAAACTGGTAGCTGCTTATTTAGCTCATGGGCTGAGGGAAGTGCTAAGAGAGCAATCTTTCCCCTGCATGCTGCATGTATGGGTTTTTGCTTTTGACAGGGAGAGAAGAAAGATTTAAAGATATTTGATCTGAAATCTAGCTCTGAGTTGGTTGAATATTTACTTTATTGTACATGCAGTTAGTTATTGAAAGTCTTATCATGAAAGCAAATCAGACAGGAGGCGGCTCATGGTTCAAACGCAGAAGGCACCCAGACATGGAGAACGTCACAAGGAGACCCTGCCACAGGCAGAGAAATCTGCTCATTGCAATAAGCTTGCCTATGCCAGGCTTTCCATGGTGCAAAGGGCAGATCATGGTGCAGTCACCGTGTCCTCTGGGGCCTTTCTGCATGGAACCCTTCAGCCTGCAGGTACTGAGAGCAGCCCTGTGGTGCCAGAGGCCCTGTTTGCTGTGTAAAGCTGCTGCCACACAGGACAAGAGAGATGTTGCATGTGTTTCTGAGATGCTGTAACTGCCCAAAGTACGGGTTTTACAGAAACCCTGTAGATGAGCAGCTGTGTGAGCCAGGAGAAATGGAGTTCTGTTGTGGGATTCCCTGACGCCTGCTGCAAGCTGCCTTCCTTTATCAGCCTATTTTGCCGCGAGGGTGATGGCAAGATTTTTATTTACTATTTCTATCTTCACAAGACTTCTGCAGGCTTCAAGGCTTCTAATTTTCTTTCCCCCCCCCCTCTTATTATGTTAAAATATGGTGGGCAGATTCAAAACCTGTTTAAACATGTTAAACAGGAGAGAAGGACTGTTTTCCCCAGAAGACCTGGCTAAAGTAGTAATTCTGAGTCTTGCAACACAAACTGGATAGGAAACCAAGAATGAGCAGAGCTCTTGAGAAGGCAAGAATTTGGCTGGAAGCTATGCATGGGAAGACTCCCAACAGCAGTATGAATTTATTTTTGGGTACCAATACAGTGCTGTTTACCTAACACAGAGCAGGGCTGAATGCCTGTCTGCAGATGGGCAGGATGGGACCGTATTTACCCAGGGTGAGGGCAGTGTGCTGCTTCAGCAATGCCTCTCAAAAAGCAGTGGGGAGTGAATGATGTGGTTGGTTATTATTTTCAATCAGATTCTGCCCCTCTCATGTTTTGCTGTCATTTTTTGGGGGTTGGTAAGACTACACAGCATTCCTCTTCAGCAGAGAAGTCAAGATGGTTAATTTGCTCTGGCAGCCCACAGAAGAGGAAGCCTTTTGCTGGCTATTAGAATGGCAGCTGGCTGCAGAGGGCCATGAAAAAGGTGCTGCTGGCTCTTGATGTATTTGGTGTTTTACTTAAAGCTCCACCTTCCAGAGTAATATGAAGTACATCAAAATGTTAGTGTCCATTATGCAGTTAGTGGTTTGGGAGGAAAACTGAAACACAACCCTAAAGGCTCCCAATCTGAAGGAGACGCAAAGTGCATGATATGTAAATTCTTGCTTTTTAAGCACTGAATTCTGACTTTTACATTCTTGAGAGTTGGCTACTCTTTTGTTTGGCAGCTTTGGTGTATTTCCTGGTTAAGCTAGGATGTAGCTTAATGGCTTAGTGGCTTTGATGTGCTTTCCAAAGCCTGACACTGCTGCCTTGAGTTCATCTCCACTCTCTACCTCTTGCTTCTCCCTGGATCAATGCCTCACCCTTGGTCTCCATAGCAAATAGTACAATGGCTTAAAAGTACAAACCCTTTAAGCAAGGCAGCCCCCTCTTCTTACTAATTTAGGAAGATCTTTCATTGCCAAAGCTCTGTCCGTGAAGAGCTGGGCCTCGCCTGGGCAAACCCAGCCTCTACCTTCCAGGTGGCTGCTGGTGTGATTGCTGCTGGAGGCACTGCCTGGGCTCCTGCCAAGGTCCAGAAAAGTGTTTACTGCTGCCTGCTTGGATGGAAACAGGGAAGAGCCGTGGCCTGTGATGTGGCACTTGAGCCCACAAGGCAAGAGTTACAGGAGGGCTCACAAGGCTGTCATCCGCACTGCTGAGTACTGGCAGCCATGTCTAGGGGTGATGGTTTACCCTGCAATGCCGCAAGAAGGGAGGGGAAGATAGCTAGGGATGGAGCTGCAAAGGAAAAGCAGGGAGAGAAAGGCCTGGAAGTGAGATGAGAAAGAAGAAAGAAAGATCAGAAAACAAAGAAGTAAAATTGATTAGAAAAAAGAAGAACCAGGATTTGAGATGTGGTCAGACTGGTCTGGGATGACTCTTGTCCTTCTGGACATTTTTTTTTGGTGGGGAACATGCTAGTGTCTGGCCAACCCTGGGCCCCAGCCTGATAGCTCAGTGTCGAGGAATGAAGTGCAGCTGGCTGCTGGGAGAGGAGGGGTGGTACAGGGATATTCCAGCGCCTAATGGGGTAGGGATAGTGGTGGCATGAAGTGACACAGGCAGACCTCTGATGCTATTAGTGATACTGCATGGCATTGCTGGCTTAGGGGCCAGCATGAGACAGGTCTTGATATGGCCTTGACCAGGACCCCAAAACCCAAATCTCTTTCTTTTCTTGTTAGCTGTTAGCTATTATTAATTGATGGGTTTAGCGAAGCTTAGCATCTTTAGCCATAAGGAGGTACTTGGCAAGCTGTTTTGCATCCCCTAAGGGCAAGTGCCCTTAGTCCTTGCCCTCGCTGGGATAAACACTTTCAAATTAGAGGGACCCATTGACAAACAAATTCCCTTCCTGTTCCTGTAAGCAGTTTCCACTCGGTCACTGGATGAGCATGTTGCCTTTCAGGATTTGGGTGTACTGGCAAAAGTGGGATGGAAATCTCAGCCCTGGTTCCCTCTCCCAGCCTTGCCATTTCTCTGGCTATAATGGCAACCCCCTCCTCCGACATCCTGGCATGAGTCAGCAGAGCCCACACAGCCTTCAGAAGCCACGTTTAAACTTAATTCCTGCCTTGCTGAGGGGGAATAAATGCAGAGTTCAACTGTCAGTGCTCTCTGACCTGGGGATCCTGCCAACCCCTTGCAGCCCTTTTCCTCAGCTTCCCATTTTGAAATCGACTCCTGGGTCTGGGTTGGAGTCCTCGGTGCTGCTGTGCCAGTGTCTGCTGCAGGTCTGGCCTCAGGGGAACCCCAGAAGAAGGGGGTGCCTGTGTGAGCTGGAACAGCTGTAAGCATGATGCATAAGCAAGGTCACGGTGTAATTTGGTTTCCTGAGCCTGCATTGTGTTTTTAGGGCAAGGCTTATGAACATATCCCTGGGCTTCAGGTGCTGTATAATGCACCTGAGCTGCACAGCGTTCAGTAGATGTTTGCTCCATCTGGTTTTCCTTTGATGAAACAAAAGGACTGTGGTGATTAGGGCTGAGTCATAACCAGCCTGGCCTATTTGTAAATTGTCATGTCTCTAACCAGCAAGCCTGTGCCAAGAGAAGCAGATGCTCATGGCTGCTGTGCTGGGACAGTGACTGGAGCTCTAGAACACCTGGTAGGGCACCAATAAACCACCTTTTATTAGCTGCTGTGAAAACAGGTTCTCCCATCTGAATCCTGGACAGATTACAAGCAGCACGATGAATTAGTACCAGTTAATGTGCTCATCATAACTACTTCAAGGGAAATTACTAGGAATCACAAACACAGTATTCATTTAAATATTACTCATTTTTTTTAACTTGCCACAAGTGGGCAGGTGGGAAGGAATACAGGGAGTAAACAGTGATTAGCTGTAATTGGCAAGGCTCCATAGCTTCATGCAGGGGATGCCCCTGGATGTCAGGGCATGTCCTGTGGTCTCAGCATGAAGGAAGTGGTAATTTTAAATATCACAGCTGTCAGGCCACGCATGTGTGACACGGGGGCTGAGAGCTGGAGCTGCCTGGGCAGTTGTGTGGTGCCAGAGAGTCAGCCCACACCACCCTTGTCTATGCACTTTGGGGTGAGAGATCCCCTGTAATGAGGGAAATAACATCCCCCATCTTGGTCTGTATGGATGTTCAGGCCTCTCTGGGCTGAATTCACTTTGGACAAATGTCAAAGGCTCATCTAATTTTATCTTTGTTTCCAACCATGCAGACTTTCCTCCCCAGTGGACCTCTCCAAGTCCCACTACCACAACAAAAATCAGTTCTGGAGCTCTCAAAGGGCAGCTCACCCATGGCAGCACTGCTCTACAGATGCTTTGTAAAACTTCTGAGCATGCCAAAGTGACTCTTAATATTTACACTGACAGTGCCCCTCACCAGCAAAGGCACAAGCCTTATAAAAGCATTGGGGCAGTGGTTCAGTGGTGAGTGACCACTGGTGGGGATGAAAGGCAGGTCCTGCAAGCAGAGGAATGACTCTTGTTCACCAGGTCTTTACTTACCCAGTGCCTCACATTCTTCTTGCACCCAACTCCGCCCTGCCACATGCCTGTGGCTCAAGCAAAACACTGCAGAAGCTGAGGCCATAAGAGACCTCAGACGGGTTTGAGGCTGAAGCCACAGAAATGGAGCTTTTTAAAAGTCCTCCTGAGAGAAGAAAACCAAATAAATAATAATTTCTTCTTTTGCTACAGCCATTTCCCTAATGAATAAAAGCTGTGCTTGTGTCTCTGAGCAGAGCAGCTGAAATGTCAAGGACTGGCACAGTCTGTACCCCTGGAGCTAAACCTGCTTAAAAACCACTCTAAAGCACGTAGATTTGGGTAATGATGTGGGTCTTCCTTTTGCAGGCTGCATGGGGGAAGCTGCCAAGCTGGAGGCATCCACAGAGGCAAAGGAATGACATCTGGAACCCTGGGATATGAAAATAGGCTGGGAATGTGGAGATGTTTGCTCAGGTGTCTCCTGCTAAACTCGCTACTCTGAAAGACACATTGATGAGCAGGCCAACCACAAGTGGGGTCTGATCCAGCCCAGCAGGTGGTTTTCCCCAGTTCCATGACACCTCATCCACAGTGGATTTTGGTCTGGCAAGGCAGGCAGCATCTGCTAGAGAATGGCACTTCAGGCCCCACAATGTCATTTTACACCCACCTGCCTGGTTGTGAACACTCTGTGGGACTTGAAGGTGTTTTTTCAGCAGGCTGATGTCTCAGAACAGAGCTTTGTTTTTGAATAAATTAAAAAAAAAAAAAAGGCAAAAAAAGGGGTTTTTTACCCAGAAGATCATTGAGCACTGGAACAGGCTTCCCAGAGAAGTGATCACAGCACCAGCCTGGCAGAATTCAAGAAATGTTTGGACAATGGTCTCAGGCACTTAGTGTGACTTTTGGGGTGTCCTGTGCATGGCCAGGAATTGGACTCAATGATCTTTGTGGGTCCATTCTAACTCAGCATAATCTGTGATCTATGATTATATAAGTCTATGATCCATAGCTTCTCAGGGTTTTTGGCTTTTCTGATTTCTGCAGTACATGAGCTTTTCTTCTGCAAGCGGAGTATTCCTCGTGGAAATCAGAAATAGCTCAAACCTGTCCATAATTCATCTAGCATGTCCACATCTAAGCAGGCAGTGGTGGACAGAACATTCCATGGGCCACACACCCTGCTGTGCCCTAAAGAGGCTTTCAGCTCTGAGTGCCTGTTTGCTTACTGTAAAACTTAGAAAGGGTCCACCCTGTCCAGGCCATGTGGCTACAGGGTTCATGGAAGAGTCACTGTTGGGAAACAGCATTTGAGCCAAGGACAAAGAGCAGGAGAGGTACATACAAGTGCCAAGGGGAAAAACATCACTTCTGGGGTGACAGAGAGGAGAAAAGAACAAGGATGGCACTTAGCTGGCACTCATTGTAGTCAGCAAAAATGCATCCTCCTTACTTTTTTTGCAAGGAAAGGAAACTTCCACAAATTTAAAATTGCAATGTTTAAAAGTATCTTTTTTGCCCTGTCTGGTGGGACAGAAAGAGCTTGTACTTTTCCCTTCTGCAGCTCCTCAAGCAAATGGAGGTAGATGAAGCTTCTTCATGTCTGGGGTATGGAAGGGAGGCACCTCTGGACTTGTGCAATGCTCTGGTACAGCATAACCCTGCATATGCTGGCGTAATGTTCTTTGCTTGCAGTGTGTCTCCAGCTGCTGGAATGAGGGAAGGGAGTGCCAAAGAGGACAGTGGAAATAGGTTCCTTATTTTGGCTAATTTCCTTTCTTGCACCTAAATTCTTTCAGGGAGCTGGAGAACAGCAACCATGCTATTAGTTGCCCATACCTCTTCCCAGTTTTTTGATAGCCACTGAGATAGAAATATACAATTAATGCAGGAGGAAACAGCATGAGCCTTTGTCTCTTCCCTCCTGAGTGAGGGCTAAGTGAGATCTTATTGTTGATGTCATGTAGTGCAGCAGATGAAAAATGACAGGAAGGGGAATAAGAAGCTCAAAGCCTGCTCCTACAAATGGAGAGCCCTGCCTAGGATGGGAGGAGGCCTGGGAGACCTCAGTGTGGTGAGGAGGTGCTGTGGGACAGACAGCCCTTGCCCACCCCAAGCACTTCAGCGTTCCACATGCCTCTCCTAAGCTGCTACTGTGGACGTGAAGCATCTCCTCCTCTGGCCAGTGTTGTTGGCATAGTGGTCTCTTCCAAGGGCATTAATGTCACCCTTTGCCATGCTCTGGCACTGTCCCTTGTGGGTTCCTTGGCACAAATATCTGTCCCCATCACTCCCTTGTGTTTCCTCTAAAAATATAAATGGGTCCTGCACTTCCCAAACACACTTAACCTCTTCTTCTCTGCTGTGTGCTGCCTCCTCCAGGTTCTTCACCAGTTATACTCAACCTCCCGTTGAGTACTCACTGCTAGTCATGCTCTGTGGTCCTCAGCGTCGCTTTTCCTTATCCCAGCATCTCTTGATTCCCCCCACCAAGTGCCTGTGGTTGAAATGGGAGTGGCAGCGACAGCACAACCCCTGACAGATTATTTCTGTCTTAAATAAGCAGCCTCTCATCTGCCTTAATGCCAGTCTGCTCTGACCGGAACAGAAAGGTTTATGAGCTTCAGGCACTCTTGCTGTCCAGAAGAAACATCTGCACACTGATATCTGCTATTATAGAGGTGATCCTCTTCTGTTTTAAGTGCACGATGCTTTAAATTAATGTAAAAGAACTGCAGGAATAGCTGAGCTCCTTGCTGCAGGTTCTATCTTTTGTGAGATAGCTAAATACTGGTTTGATAAAAGGACATATACCTACACAAGCATTCCAAAATTTCTCCTTCTTGATAGATTTTTCTCTATATATTTCCCATATTCCTTAGCTACAATTAAGCACATCAATTGATTCAGCTATAACTGAAGTATTTGGAGTGATGGTTGTTAACATGCTGTTAGATCACTAATTTAAAAGCAGGTAAAACTAATGAAATTGTATGTGATGCTACTTTCTTACTTCTGCAAAAACAGTTCCTTAAAAAAGCCAAATTGAAAAAGTGGTGAGTGCACAGGAAATGAACAGACATTTCAGTGGGCAAAAGTTATCTGTAATTATAGAAGTTATCTAAAAGAAATCTATTTACACTTAAAGGTTAAACATTTTAAGGAGGACAACTCTGTTGGGAATGGTTCTGCCAGTGTGGAATATGATCAGATACTGTGATTACTATAATTTAAAACTGCGGTTTAAAGGATGAAAAGGAGTGAAACCTCTGTGAGCCTTTCTCCTTCCCACTGTGTGTCACTACCCCGGCATTTGCTTCTGAGGGGATCTGAAGTGTACATTTTTACACAATAATGATAATTCTATAAAATAATCAGTGTATTTTAGTGTGGATGCCAATTTAAAACCCTTCAGCCTCAATGCTTTGTATTTTAGCTGTGGGAACTACTGAACCAGAAATCACACAGGCAAAATTTTACCTGAGCAGCCAGCTTGGTTCAACTCCCACCTGCCAGCAAGGCTGAGGGTTCTTTGTAAAGCCAAATCTCAGCCATGTGGGGACATCCCTGTGTGCAGGACCACATCAGGGGACAGTGGGAAGGGCAATGCCATGGGTGCCTTATGTGTGCTGGGGCTTGGTCACCCAGGTTTGCAGCTGGGCAGTGATGCTCTGGAAATCACAGCAGACCTGAGCAGCTGGGTTTGGCAGACGTGAGGTGGTGAGAGGCTGTGATTTTTTTTATTTATTTTTGAAGCCCGTGGCATGGAGAAAATAAGTGGTGGGACGGGATCCCACTTTGCAGCTACAGTCCTGAGTGCCCTGCCATAGCACCTCTGCTCCATGCTGCAGGACAGTCAGTCAGGTCACTCCCAAGGCATCATTGCCTGAGGGAGATGGGGGTTTCATGCCCAGGCTTTAGCTGTAAGCTTATTTAGCTGACTAAAGAAGCCGGTAGTTTTTTTATCTTTTAAAATTTGTCATTTACCCAGACACTTTCCAGTGCTTATCCAAGAGGAACTCAAACCTGTTGCCAGACTGCTTTTCTCAGCTGTTTTTTGTGACTTGTATAAATGTGGAGGAAACACACACCAAAAACCACTGGAACAAGCAATAGTGGAGGCGGGTATGAAAGACACTTGGTTAAAATGCAAGTGCAGTGTTTTGCAAAACTTCAATTAGTTTAATTGTTCCTGTTAAATTGATGCAACCCTACATTTAGATAAGCTCCTGAGGTATGACTCTTAAACTAGTTTTCTTTGGAGAGTATCAAAGTCTGGCTGACTGTTCTAATTTCTGGCTTTCTAACTCTAGACAGTGCTGAAAGGGATAATGCAAAATCATCTCATCTGGTTTGATGTAACCACCACAGTCTAAAGCAAGCAAAGGCACTGTCACTTGTTCTCCAGCACATGTTAAACCAGTCGTAGTGGGAAGCTGTCCTAGAGCCAGCTTGCCTTGCCCAGTTATAGCATGTTTTGTGCTCAGACACACAATCAGTTTAGGGGAACACACCAGCCAAACATCTTCACATTGCCTTTAATCAGTGGCAAAGGAAGATTTTTTCTAGCGTGCAGTTTTACTCAGATCTTAATCTGTTCCTGTTCTGGGAACTAGTTTTGAGAGAAGAAGCCCCCAGAAGCGAGCATTGGTCATGGCTGAAGGAATATGTATGTGCCACCCCTGCTCATCCCATCAAGGTGTTATAAGTGCGAAAATCACCACAACAAAACCATGGAGCTGCATTAATGTCAACAGCAGTGGAAAGCTGGCAATGCAGTAAAGGAAAAAGAGTGTGTCAACATTTGGGAGCCTCAAAATCATCTAGTGGGCAAGACTTTTGAGTGTCATTCCTCTTTTGAGAATATAACACACTTATACATGTTGCAGTATAAACAGATGTGACTCTTGTTTCTTCATGAAGAAAAGCCAATCTTCAATGTTACAGCCCATTTTTATACAGTTTTCAAAGATGCTGTGTTTAACTCTAATTGGTTAGTAACATTCTTGCCACTCAATTAATTGGTTAGAAGGTGCCTGTGTGTGTATGTGCTAAGACTCTCTCTTCATCCAGGTGTTTACATATTTTCTTTGCGGATTCTCATGGGACAGAATTTTTATTTTTACAGGTATGAACAATTCTCTTACCAGAACAGATTGTTGTGTTGATTCTCATTCTCATGATTGTTTCACATGGGAACTTACAAGCTAGCTGCTAGCTGCACTTAGCTGAAGTAACAGGCCTAAGCTCTGACTTTATAAGGCCTTTTTTAAATAGGATTTCTACCTATATGCAACATATACAGGGACCACTCTTCCCTTCACTGAAGGCTAGTACTAGCCCAGTGGGCTTCTTCCCCTGCAGAAAACTTATCTAGTGTGTTATCATGGAGATGGGAAGGTTAAGGGTGTCCTGTGTGCCATACACAAGGCAGTTCTGCAAGGCCAGAGTGCATTACAGGCCCTATGCAGGCAGCAGCATCTTAAAATCCATTCTCAGGTTGTGAAGCACACAGAGAGGTGTGTTCCTTTGAGGTATCTCTCAAACTGAACAAACCCAGTGGATTTAGTTCAAACAAATGACATTTGTGTATGTGCTGTTGCCTAAATCCAGACTCAAGATACCCAAGGAAAATCTGGGATAACTCAGTTGAAGGGCCGTTTATTTGAAGTGGAGCCCCCCACTGGTGCGTGGCCTTGCCTGTGCAGGAAGGAATGCTTCCAGCGGGATGAGCCAGCTGTGGCAGGCATCGCCCTGGTTTACACGGCCTGACTCCAGCTGAAGATCAGGCTCTGTGTGATGTGGGAACACACCACGGTTTTCTCCATGGCACAGCAGCAACTGCTGTGTGCTGTATTTTGAAGAGTGAGTTGAAGGGATTGCTGTCAACAAGAGCATTGAGTGGGGAGCATTGCTGTGATGCGGAGGGATTTAGCTAACTAATTTTAACTCCTGATGCAGCTGCATAATAGACACAATACACTGGTTTTGCATCAGTCCCTTATACTTTATCCATCTGCCTTCCCTGGAAAGCAATGCTCAGCTCTGTGGAGAGCCAATGCAACCCGTGGGGTGAGCAGGGCCACTCTGGAGCTGTGCCCTCCAAGCACTGGGTGTGGATGTGGTGGACACTGGATGCTGAACCCCTTCTTGAATGCCTTCCTTCACAGCCACGGCTACCCTGAGAGCTAGTTTGGTCCTTTTAAGAAAACTGCTGCGCTCCTCAGTGGGAATTTCCGTATTTAAAACACCATCTTGCAATTTCTCTAATCCTTCTGTCAAGGCCTCAGCAGTGACCAGGGGTGTGCTTGATCCTTGCCCAGCCGCCCAGTCGTTTCATCCTTTAATTCAGGTTAATGCTCCAAAGAAGTACTGTACTTATCCCCATTACACAACCACAGTCTGGAGGCATTTCAGGGCTGGCATACCTTATTTTAGCATCAACTCCTCTTAAAACCATTAAGTGTCTGATGCTGTTTGCAACATGTTGATTTATTTTATGAATCAAAGGAAGATAATTTCTCAAGGCTGTAAGGTGTAAAAATCTGTGTCATAAGACTGTGGCTGTAGCTTATTCTCTTACTTTTTTTTGCTTTCCTTGCTAAGAGGTGAATTTTTTTTTTTTTTAATCACTAGCTGTTTATGGAGAGATTTTAAAAAGTAAGTAATGCATGTGAGTACTCATTGTCTGAACTGCCCAAACTTCTAAAAAAGAGCGGCCTGCCTTCTTCATCTCATCTTCCTCTGCTTTCTGGCTACTGACAAGCCTTCCTCAAGCATAGTGCACTTGTGGCTTCACAGACACCTCCTTTCATGGTAGAACCCCAAATCCCTACTAGTGGTGTGGGATTTAGGAGAGGAGGAGGTGTGGAAGGGCCCTAATCTCACAGGAACCATTCTCCATCTCCTCCCCCTTTCAAGCTCACTGCTACTCTTTTTGGCAGCAACCACTGACGAGCTCCTGCTGGGAGCCTCTTCCTTTGCATTTAAGGTGCCTAGAAGAAAAATGGAGCCCCATAGTTGGCAGGGTGGGTTGGTGCCATATATTACAACCTCCTCTAGAGTATAATTAGCAGAGGAAGGGAGCTCCTCAGGTGTGTCTTTCCAGTGAACAGGCTCCCCAGTGCTCACTCACACTTACCTGGATGGCAGCAATTTATGTGATGATGTTTGTACACAAACATGTTAATGGTCTATAGTTTACACACACGTGCTGAATCAGAATATACTAAACAGTGGAAAGATTTTCTTGAAAATATCTTTGCATTTCAAGAAGAATTTGCCTCTGCATTTTGAAAAACACAACAGCTGTGGCTGTCCCACTTGTGGCCATGCCCTCAGACCTTTCTTTCAATCTGCAAACCACACTTTTAATTTTTTCCCCAGCAGTAGTGTTTCCAGCACAGAAAATTTAAGGCTGCTGACAATAGAATTGCTTTTCTTAGCCACCCTTCTTGGACCTATTAGATGTGGCCTGTGACCTCCTGGGACCCAAGGCTGAAGGACTCACAACTGTAGACTGCATGACAGAGTCTCCAGCAAAATTTAGAAGGATGGTTGTCAGACGCGACAGTTGAATTGCCTAGATTTCTTGAGAAACTAAATTTACTTCCTCAAAGTTTGCATTGCAAGCATGCCCTCAGCTTTTCCCAGGCCATTCAGACAGAGATAAGGATTTTTCTGGAGGATGAATAAGCATAGTTTCAAGTCCGTAACGAAAACAACAGCCAACAGGAGCAGAAAAAAAGTGTAGGAAGCAATGTTTTATTTTGAAATGTTTGAAGCGTGAATGTGCTCAGTTAAAGTAAGACTGTAAAAAATACCACCAAGTGCCTAAAGCCCACTGTGATGTTAGCTTATTGCAATTCTCTGGTGTTCTTGGCTAAGATACAGCCCAACCCATCAGTCTGCAGGGGACAGGAGTGTTCCTTCCATTCCCCCTGGGACTCACTGGGCAACTGGCAGGGAACATGTAGTGTCACTGTCTTTGATGTATACTGTAGCCAGCTCCCCTGCAGACTGGAGGAGCATTTCTGGTGGCAACCTGCACCTGGGTTCAGCCTGAGATTCCTGTAAGGGTAGTCCTGTCTCAAGGCAAAGGTGATGCCTTCCAGCCCCTATGTTACTATCATTCATTTGAGCATGGCTGTAGAAAAAAAAAAAATTATGCCAGACAAGTTAATGAACTCTCATTTTCAACCCTCAGTCCTTTAAATAGCAAGACAGGAAATATGAGTAACTTGCAACATCTGACAGAAAAGGAAAGTAGCTGCTTCATTCTTTTATGGCCTGTTACCCTCTTGAACAATGATGTGAGAATGTGTTGGGACAAACCGGATGAGGTGCTCTCTGCCACTAGGTGCCCATTAGCCTGTTTGTTTTTCCCCTATTTAAAGGTGTCATTTGCCTTATAATGGATCCTGAAAATACCCAAGGTAACCACATGCCCAGCACTGGCTGAGAACCCAGAGTAGAGAATTGTTATTGCAAGATCTGCCAAATGATTTGACATCTGGAAATTATCCAGTTTACAAACATATAGTTTATAAAGAAGTAATGTTTCCAGGTTTAGGGAAGGATTTGCAATATACCACAGAGGAAAAACTCTTTTGCAGAACGAGAATGATTGAAGACTTTAGCTTACCCTAGCAACCCTGGTGTGGAGCACCTGGCTGGATACTCTGGTGCTAAGACTGCTGACACCTGTGTCACCATGTCCTCCTGTGCTCTAGAGACGTGTGGTACCCGTGTTCAGTGAGCAGAACAGATGTACCCCAGCATCCTCTTGACTTGAATTATTTTAGCCATTCAAATGCAGAATGTTATCTTTGAAACGGCCAGGACAGATTGCTTTATTGCTGCTCAGGACATAGGTACGCTCTTTTATACCACTCTCCTTTTTCATAGTTTGTTTCTAGCCTTCCTCACTGGAATGGAACTAAATATAAATCTAGCATAGAGGGTGGGGAAAGGGACAGGGAAAGGAAAAGGGAAAGATGCTTCAGACTTATGTGTGAAGATGGAACTAAAAGACTGCTTTAAACTGCCTCCAGGTCTCAATTTTAGCCAAAATAATGTCTCAGTATACTTTGGGGAAGACATGAGAAATGAGAGTCATCATTCATAGAAAAATCAGTGTGGAGGAGTCTAGCATTTTGCGTCACTTCAGCCACTGAGGAGCACATATTGATGGAATGGTGCTTTGCTGTGCTGCAGACTCAGGGCAGATGGATTTCCCAAAATATACACACACATAAATCAAAAGGAAAATGACATTGTACGTTAATGAGCAACTGATTACATTGCAAATAGTGTTTTGAAGCCACATATCTGCCACTTGTAGACAAGACATCTCACTGATCCAAAGCACATGAGACAATGAAGCAACAGCATTTATCTCTGAAGAGGTGGAAGCAGAGCTGTGCCAGCACTGATATAAAATCTGTAATCTAAAAATTAAACCAGATATTGCAGTGTGTATTCAGATTCAGGAAAGGCTTCTATTCCTTTATGGCTAGTAAGACTAATAATTACTCTTACTATGACAGAGTTTTTATTTTTAAAGACACACATCCTCCAACTTCAGCATACAGATTAATCTCTTCCTGCAAGTGCCAGTAACCCAGACTGAATGAGACTGTAATACACAAAGCATTATTTTGGATACGTGGCCCCCAGATAAAATCCCTTCCTAAACCCATCTGCATGTGTAAGATTGTACTCTGATTACACTGATGAGAATGGTCTTCCCAGGAAGGGCCAGGCAGCTATCACAGGCTGCTATAGCAATTTATACACTTTTTCTTATCAGCATCCTGAGCAGCCCGCTCTGCCTAGATAAGGAGTTTGATGCTAAATTCAACCTTCCTGTCTCTGGTGGCTGCTTCCCCCTTCCTGTGAATGCTGTTTACATCAGGGCAGTCAGGACACGGAATTCCGAGCACACTCAGACTGCTGACTATCCCAAAGCTCCTAGCTGAAAGATGTGTGCTCACTATCACATCTACTGCAATGTCTTAGAGTAAGGCCATATGGCTTGCCTTTAAACAGAGATTTTCTATTTAAATAGAGAAAAATTCTATGGATACTTTATACTATCACCATTCAAGAGTGAACATTTTTTCCCCTCTGCAGGCAATCACATTTTCTAAGTAGAGGAATTTAAGGTACTAACGAGCTAGAATATTATGTGCTGGTTTGGCCACTGTGAAAATGCCTTTCCTCCTCTCTGCCTCCTAGTTCTTTGGCAAAAATTTATGAAGCTGCAAGGGTTTCAGTTTCACTAAACTCTCTTAAAAAACTTCTCTACCTTTTGCTTATATTTGAATAACAGTTATAAACCACTGTCTAAGAGGGTTTTACAAGCCCTGAATATCTTAGCTCTTCTATCTAAATATAATACCTATGTTAGCTATTATCTCTAAAACCTATCAACAGGAAACAGGTTTCAAAATACTACAGGAAACCCTGATAAAGGGAATAGGGGGATGGATTCACCCCATCTTCTGGGCCAGCCTGTGGAACTGCAATCATAAAAGATTCCTAGAAAAGACACCTCCCATGTGAAGTTTTGTCCTTGCTTTTGGCAAATGGTGGACATCTGAACTTCTCCCTGCAGCATGGTATTTTTTTTCTTTCACTTATGTGTGTCGTTAGTTTAGAAGCATACAAAAACCAATGGCTTATTTCTTATCTGAAAAAATACTTTATCAAAACATATATGAAACCTCTCACAGTGTGGTACTCAGCCTTACCTGTTCCTTTCTGCTCTATTAAACTTTTCATTTAAGTGTTTCTCCTATTAGAAGAAATCAAGTAAGTAAAAAATGAAGTGTCACAGAGATCACTCGCCTATGGTGTAACTAGTCTAAATTTAGATCATACTCCCTATTTTACTAGTAAAATAAGTAAACTTTAGTTTCATGGTTTAGATATGGCCTGTGTTGCTAGTTAAAAGCACCTTGTCACTTCTGCAGAAACAGACACGACTTCACTGGTTATTGGAAATAATATTTCCATCCACTTTAAATCTGCTCTGTACACTCAAACTTTCTGGATTCCCAAAGAACCAGAAGAAAGTTCAGAGAGTGAGACTTCACTAACCTCAGCCGTGGATCATGGATGATGGACTGCAGGATGTAGGTCTTTGGATGATTCTCAGTATCTCAGACTGCTCTGCAGCATTTCTGGTCTACATTGCTTTCCTACATAGACAGGAACAACTTTTTTTTTTTTTTTTTTTTTTTTTTTTTTTTTTTTTTTTTTTTTTTTATTTTTTGTTTTTTTTTTTTTTTGCATTTCTAAATTTTGGACTTTTACTATTTCCTTTTAAAGAGCCATCACCTTGGATGTTGTGCTATATAATTTTTGTATTGAACATTAGAAGATACTAACATATGCAACCTCTACTTGCCAAAATTATTTAACATTTTCAGAGAAAATTAATTTGGGCAGGGTGAAAAAAAACATGAGGCAATTCAGGTTTTCTACTGATGTTATTAGAGGATAAACATACATGAATATACCTGTGTATGGACACGCAGAGAGTTTTTTATGCTTCTTTACGTGACAGTTAAAAATTTAATCTACTTCAGTATTGGTCAAGGACCACTTGAAGACCATTTGGATGAATTAAAACAAAAATCAAGTGGAATTGCTACAGATCTGACTATCCCACTTATAATGACACTAGTAGAAGACAAATGCAAGAAGCCTTGGCCTGTTGAATGCAAACCACTATTACAGAAAAAAATAGGACTATAAGGCTCTGTAAGTGAAGCAGAAGCCTGAACTGTAACTTTCAGCGGTGCTGCTCTGCCCTCTGCAGACCGGACTGAATAATCACATATTAACTCAATCACTTATAAATCACATCTAACTCAATAGAAAAAGAAGTGATCAAAGTGAATGAAACACACATGAACATCACTGTGACACTGCAAGTGCTAAATAAGTCAGGAGTACTCCTGAGGCAGCACCTGGTTTCTGAGTATCCTCACCGTGTCCACACTGCCAATTAAGTTGGGGAAATAATTATTACCTGAATAGCACCCATGCCTGGAATCTGAATTCAGAATAAGGTACAGGAAGTATTTATGTGTGTTACTCTAATGTAACAATGTAAGCCACACAGCATTTCTGGATGGTGGAGAAAAAAGTTCCAGCTCCCATATGCAGAGCAACTCCTCCCTGGTACTAAGAACGTTTTTCTACAGCAAGACCCAGGGCATGTGGACCACAGCAAATGCTTGACTGATACACCAGGCTACCAGCACCCCACTCTGCAAGTTGTTTAGCTACATGCCACCCTGCACAGCATCTGCCTCCACCTTTTATCCTCAGTAAACATCCAAGAAATGTGGTAAATGCATCCACCTTTATGAGCGCTCTATAATTTCACATGCTCTCCTCACGTTAGCTGGTAAAGAATGTTAAAGCTTAATTTAATTCTCCTCTATTTGCTGCATCCTCACTGATGGGAGAAAACATACAGAACAGTACTAACTGCTTCTTAAGAGCTGGACAATGCTTTTGAACTAAGGACATGTCATAACCCTTCTGACAGAAAACATCATTTTTATAAGGCTTCTTTTGGATAGGAACAATATGATAGAATTCACACAACACATGATTCAGATTAGTTCCAACTTTTCATTTTATTAAGTGCTGACATTTGAAAAACTTTCTCAAAGTACACATGCCAAATCCTAGGCATCAGATGTGGCCCTCACAAATGAGCAGCACCTGATGTTTCTTTACTCCACCTGCCAGCAGTTATCAAGTGTCACACCACAGACAGAACGTCAGGTATTCTGAAAAAAGAGCCTGGCAGGAAGAAAAATTTGCGTACGCAGCTCTCAACATAGCATTTCTTGTATTGTGTGACTACCACATGTGCTGGTTACATGACCTAAAGACTCACATGTCAGGAAACAAGAGAAGTGGCAGTCTTTCAGCAAGTAGCAGCATTTGCAGAATATCTTCAGTACAAAACTAAAATAGGTGTTTGGAAAAAAAAAATCTTTATTGATATAATAGGGTGCAGAGCTTGCAATATATAATGTTATTATGCTTCTGTAAGTTAACTTTAGTTACAGATCGATTCTTAATAATGACTCTTTTGAACTACATTCACCCTCCACGCTTTGCGGGTAAAACAAGTGAAAGGTAAGTCAGAGCAGCATATTAAAATTTGATGGAATCTCATTTTGTCATCCTTCATTGCTTTTGTTTTTTTGAGAGATCTGCTGCAGACTAATGGGACAGGCTAAAAAATCTCCAAGCATATCAGTAAGTAAAATAAAAGTCTTAAATTTTCACCTTGCCCATTTAACAAATGGAAATGGTATTATTATTACAAAGCAAAAAATTGGAGGAAAACAATGGTCACATTTATACTTAGCAACACCATTCTCCAGTACTTCCATTCAACAACAGCTGAATTGCATTCTTAAACAGAAATCTTTAAATATTCTTAAACAGAATTGTCTACATAGTCCCTGCTATTTCAGATAACCAACACAGAAATATCACTTAGGGTCTGGGCTACATATTGAAAACCTTGTACAATCTGACAATACCTTCATCAAACGAACATTCAAGCTCTAGTTTTATCTTTCTTTACATTCTTTTCATCCGAGAACTTTGGAGTGATTTGTAACATGTAACTGAAGAAAGCAAAGGAGAGGAAATCAAATCTTAATATGGCTCCTCCTTCCAACAAAATAATTCTATCTAATGACATAGCAATCATTCTCAAATCTAGAAATATGATAAATTCTGAACAAGAATCTGTACAAAAAGCACTCTTTCTGTACCTGTTTACAACTTCCCCTGGACAAAAAGCTGTCATATCCCACTACTCTGACCAAGGCCAGAAACAAGTTAACTACACTCGAATAAATCTGATTATTTTAGGGGAATGTTCAGGGTACAGGAGACACGCTCCCTTTCCAAGTCACATAAGACTCAGTCTCATGAACTGAGATGGGAATTAGGATTTTCCCCATTTCCTGCTCACGGGTTGCACGCCCAGCTTGTTTCTACACTGTGGCACAAGTTCCAGTACCATTCTAGGCAAAAGATACCCTGTGGAACTACTTGGTCATGAGTTCCAAATAGCCTTGGAACAGAAATGCCAAGGCAACTCAGCACTTTTTGAAATGCATTCTTCAAGAAGAATGGAAAGCAGATTTCTTCTTCCCCAAAGCTTGTTACCTACTGCTGGGTTCTTCTCTTATTCTTAGCACTGATGCTCTCTAGGCATGAAAATTGCTTGGTCCCACCTGAAGAACACCCAGGAACACTCCCTGCATACAGCCTAGACCAGGGTTACACCTTCACAAAGGACAGAAAGGTAAGCAGAGCCCTTCTAGGAGCTGACTGAGCATTAGTCAACTGGTCTCTGGTCCTGAACCTGCAGTTTTGGACTGGAGAAGTGGAAACTTCAGCCTGAAATACTAAATTCACTGGAAACAATACATCACTCTAAATATATCTATACCATCATGCCAAGTAGTACCTCTCCAAAGCCAACTCACCTCTGACTCTACAGCAAGGCTGCATGGGCACTGGAAGGTGCAGTCTAGAGCACTGAAAAAGCACTGCCAGACTTCCCAGGCACACTGCTGGGCCTCTGCAGGCTCTGAAACAAGCACTCATGGAAGGACAAGGTAAGCAGGGTGCAGAGTGCATGATGCCTCTGATCACTACTGAGATCTGCTCTTTCAGAAGGTGACAGACACAGGAATCACCTCTGTAAGACCATGCAATTGTTTTGGAAAAGCTCAGAAACAGAACAAATGTACAGATTAGAACCATGAGAAAAACTTCAGAGAAAAGGAAATGGCTCTGTATAGCTAGAATTGCCCAAAGTAAGTAGTTCTGAATTTATCTGTACAGATACACATACTGCACAGCAAAAACACTGACAGACTTCCCATATTGAGACACTTCAGTGTAGTAAATGACAGGACTGATTATTGTTTCCTCCCTCTCCCCCTGCATAAAACTCAAATCTATCTTCTGTGTTATTTTTACATAATTAATAGAAAAAGCTCATAAACTACAGTGACAGTGACTGTAAGCAAAACAATTCACCAAGTAAAAATGTTACTGAGGGAAGGGAGTGTGTTGAAACAGGACAGTTACACTTTCAGAATACAAAATTTTTTAAAGGGAAGCTGAAGTGAAAGCTAAGTGAAACTGAAAAAAAGATCTGAATTTGAACATCAATGGGGATATATATTTTCTCACTCTTATAAGCCTGAGCTTTTTCTCCTTGAAAATATTGATAAAAGACTAACATACCCTTCAGAATCTCTTTAAAATTGCATATTTAATAATTGTACAATAGCTTGTTCATCTCTTGTGCAGTGAGGGCTGAAGAGAAGTTCAAGAAATTCACTGTGGCAGAAGTCCTTAGTCAGCAGAAAGTGCTCTGAAGAAAGCAGTAGGAACTGGAAGAAAATTTTCAGTACCTGGAGTTTTTGCTACTGGTGGGTAAAAGGAAGTAAAATTTTGGGGTGTGCTGAAACCTTTAAGATGAGAGCTGATCCCACAGTCATTTTTTAAGAGATAAACAACCACTTGCTCATTAACAACTATGAGCAAAGCAGAAGAGCAGGATTCACTTCTGTGCAGAAATTCATATGCTTGTGTGTCATGGTTGTTTCCCAACACACCATTTTGAGTCCAAGATTCTGGAGACATGGGAAATAAGGCTCTCTGCTAGATGTGAGGAACAGTCTCAAGGTGCTCTGCCCATGCCCAAGTCTGTTGTTTCCTCTTCTTTTCTTTAACACTACTGAGTATGAACTTTAACCTCATTTAGCCTCCATAAAGCTTCCAAGTTGGTTATTTCTCCTAATGATTCAACTCCTTACACTGCTTGCAAGACAGTTAAATAATAATAAAAAAAAGTTTTCAGGTTGAAATCTGGATGTTACAATCTATTTCTAGATCTAACTATCCAATTTTCCATCTGTTCTCATAAAACTGGATAGGAAACAAATAGATTTTAACAGCCATTTCCACACAAGTAGGTATCCCACACAAGAAGACTTCATTCTCCATGTTTACCACAAACCCACCGAAGCTGCTGCTGTGTTTGGAGGTCAGTTAATTCATCAATGGATCTCCAGCTGCACTGACAAGCATATGCACGTGCTCCTTTTTTCTTTATCATCTTTGCTCTTAGTTTACTGAGCTCAGGCATGTTATTCCTGCCAAAGAAGTGAATTCATCTTAGGATCATGCTGTTTGTTGTTGTTTTTTTTTTTTAAAGAAAAAATATTCATGAGGCCATTTCAAATCGGAAGACATCTTAAGGACAATTCTGAGTACCACTGTCACGGATGAATTTAGAGATATATCTGAATTCTGTTTTGAACACAATCCTTTCCTAAGAGCAGTCTCAGTGTGTAGTTTCTGTGTTCTCAGATCAACTACAGACTGATGTTTTTGTAAACAATGTTATCTGTTGGGTTTAGAGACTTCTAGTCAGCCTCCAGAGAAAGAATTAGGAAGCAAACCAAGCAGAGCTAATTCCTGTGTTAAAAAATGTATTTATCTTATCAAACTTACTGTAAAAATTGCTATGCATAATGGGTACAATTACAGAGTTAAACTTTTCATCAGGAACTGCTACTCAAGGTGATTGCTAAAGTGATTGAAATGAAATGGCCATAAGAGGGTAGACTGTACATCAAACCAGAAATAATTCCTGTGCAGCCATTAACCCTAACAACTGAAAAATCAGCATGCTATGACAAAAACAAGTTGTTTGAAAAAAAAACAAGTGAAAATGTAGCATTTTAGCTATCTCTGCTCTCATGACCACCTTCTGGCCGCTGGCCACTGAACTGCTCAAAAACAACATTAACAAGCCCAGCTAAAACAAAGGAAACCCAAAATAAGTATCAAGGGAAGAATTTTTAGAAAAAGAGATCAGATACCTATTGATGGAAGGAAAATGTTTAAAGTTTGCTTTCTAAATTCAGGTTTGTCAAAATAAACAGCTAAATATCTTGCTAAAGATTACAGATTTTAATCAATGTTACAAGTATCTGATACTAATGCCGCTTGTGGTTTTTTTTCTTTCATTTCATTTATTAATTTTGAGATCTGAGAAACAAAATAATTTTAACTTTGGGTAAATAAAAGAATCCCACTTTTGTTTAAACCTTTTCCACTACCAAACTAATCTTAGGAGACTAGTGCAGTATGGTATATTTAAAGCTGCTTTAAACAATGGGGAAAATAATGGTATTCAATAAGAAATATGAATTTTGAGACTGGAAAAAAATACAGCAATAAAGATGTAACACAGGAAAAATAATGGAAAAGGAGCCGATATCTCCATTAATGTTCTTCTCTGACTGTCACATCACTGTCCAAGCACATACTCTGAACACATCCTACCTCTTCCATCAGTTAACAGGCACACACAGAAACTGTACTAAAATAAGAGGAATCCAAATTTAATGTCTATTAGGAAGTGCCTACTACACTACTTTCCACTAAGTCTTGGCAGTAGCTTTAGAGAAACTGGAAGTAAAAACTCCTTACTTTTAAGTCTTCAAAAACTATTTAAAGAATTAAAGACATCACAATATAAGCAAAGAACAAAAATCCCACCTCTCCATTCAGCCAAACCTTGCTCCAAGAAAGAAAACTGTTAAGAAATAAAGCTATTTGATTTTCAATGAACATGACAGCACACTTGATAGTGGAAAAAAGAACATCTGACTTGAAACCATCACAGTCTGTATGACTGAAGGTGAGGTAGAAGCACATGCTGAACAGTCTGCATTCATGTTGTTGACACTGTAGATACCCTGCACTGGTTGCAGAGTCCAACCTATCACATGGATTACCTGCTTATTTCAGCAATAAACTGGCCTTTTAATCCATAACATTTGAATTCTTTTTAAAAGCAAATGGAGAGTCATGGGAGAAAAGATAGAAACAGATGAAAACAGATTTTGTTTTCAACAGGGAGATGTTGCTTTCCCCTCTCCACAGACTGTCCCACCTGATCCCAAACAGGTAGCATGCATGCTTCTTTTTAGGTGACACAGCAGTGCTAAGAGTTTTTCATCTTTCCTGTTCTTATTGAGCCCCAAAGCACAGCAGCACAACACTAATACCCACCCCAGACACACCTGAAAAAAAGATAATCACAGGACTGATCCCAGACGTAGTCATTGAAAAGTGACACTCGGAAGTCACAAGCAGTACAACGCAGCTGATCACACGTTCTGGACAAACAAGAACAAATAATCAGAGAAGCTGACTGATACAACATACATCCATCATAAATGGGTCAAAGGACAGCACTCACTCAGAAATACTAGAAGCAATGTCACCTAATGTTAATGCTTTTACATCTCTGGCATGTTCAGAATTATGGTATGTGGTTTAACTATATGTTCATGTATTATTTTTACAGCTTCCTATCCTCACTGAACACATAAAATAAGCTGATATTCACTTGATATATTCTCTTTAGTCTTCCTCACTGGTACAGCACCTGGGCAGCACCCAAATATGTGTTGAGTACACACTACAAAAAACACCACATGGAAGTGCAGTAATGTTCCATAGGATGTTGTGGATAAATCATCAAAGTACCTCTTCTGCTAAATTCAGCTGCAATTGCAAAGCACTCTGACCATTTTCAGTTCGGGTTCTGGGATGATTTCAACCAGCCCACTGATGTAAGTCACATACTTGGCATCACATAGAAAGATGAAGACAGGCAGGGAAAAATAACAATGCAGCAGCAATTTCCTTAACTACTTGTTACTGAATTTTGCTTTCATGTCTCCTTTGCAAGCCTCTTTCAACATCTCAAACAAAGAAAAGGTCAAGTGGTCAACAACAGAGGACTGGAAGGGACCAGCTGATTTCAACTGCAGTTATAGGCAGCTACTTCTTCAGATGACTGTAAGGCTGTCCTGCCAAGTTCAAATGCAGAATTTTGTACAACCACAGAAACATAGTTGTGAATAAAAATAATGATAAAGCAAGTAGCACATATTTTTTCAGGTTTCCTACCTTTTTGAAATATTTGTTCCTATACCAGATGGTGAAAGGCTTCCACCCAGGTACACTGGACAGCATCTATATGGATTCATTAAAAATATTAAACTATAGCAAGACAGGTCGGAGAACGCATTTCTCCTAGTTTAACAGCATGGTATTTATAAAAAATGTTTTTTAAAATATAGGCAAAGCATCCAAATGCTTGTAAACTACAGAATTTTAAAATTTCCATTATCAAAGTGTTCAAAGAAAAACTCTACAAAAATCACTGTGCCAAATATACAAGGGTCTACATATTGCAACATTTGATAAATGTATATGTCCGTAAGGCAAAGGAAGATGATGTTCAATAGCTTAAATAATTAATAAATTTATAATAAATTATTTTGACCACATGAAAACACATTAACAATTCTTTGAAATTACATGTTTATCTTTGTTTTTCTTTAAAAAGACTGGCTCTCTTCTCAGTGTCTTTCTTAAGGAATGTCAACACAGATTTAACAGACTGATAAGAAGTTATAATCAAGCAATGTCCAACAAGCTTAAACATTTTTCACCTACCTTTTCCCATGTGCCTGTACAACACCACTATTTCTTTCAGGTGTGAGACTTGCAGAATTAGACTTCAATTTCTGTTTAAAAACAACCAAAAAATAAAATGCAGTGTTACAGCAAAGTCACAATATTCTGTTTCATTTAATAAGCAGGAGCCAGAAAAATCTCAGTCACAGAATAAGTGGACTAAGACTTTGGGAATTTTCTTGTTCAGGTTTGTGAGGCTTTGAAGTAAGTGAGGAACAAGGCTTCTCTTCCCACACTGAATTTCCAGCTCTGGCTGAAGGAATTCCACACCACACGATCACTTAGACTTTACAATCAAGACTTCATGCCCTCCTTTTAATAATTTTGTTTTAAAAGCAGTTATAATTTGGAATCCCCTCCCTCAATTTTTTTTTCATTTGTTTCATTAAAACCCATCAGAAACTTGGATTATTCAAAAAGATAGAGTCTTTGAAAGGTTTCTTATTTGCTGCACACAGAAGAGTTTGTTTGAATTCTAAAATATGAGAATTCTAGATCCTAAATGGGAAAATATAAAATGATAAAATTATACAAATTTACTGGTATAATTCTCTCTCTCTCAGACATATAGAAGTATTTTTGTTGGTTCAGATTTAGCCAGTCTGTAAAAAATCAAAGACAAACAAAACAAAAACAATGTCACTCGTGAAAATAAGGGAATCTGCAGGAGGTTATGTAGTATAAGTAACACCATTTTCTACTGCTGATACCCAAATTTTCAATGCCTTCTATCATTGTAACTGTCTTGAGAATGTAAATTTGCAGCTTCATCTCCATCTCCTGTTGTGAAATGAGAAAAAATTTGCAGAGGATACAAAACGGGGAGCAGTGGTTGGTGTGTCAGATGACTGACACAGGAGGGACCACAAATTACTTCCAGAAATGGGGTGAGAAGAATCTCTTCAAGTTCAGCTAAGGTGAAATGCAAACTCCTGTCCCAGAGGAGGAATAATCCTTATGCACAGAACACCATGTGGGCTGACCAGTCAGGAAGCAGCTTTGCAGAGAAGGCTGTGTGAAATTCAGTGGATAACAAGTTGACCATGAGCCAGCAATGTGCCCTTGCAGCACGGAGGGCCAACAGTATCTTGAGATACATTAGGAGGGATGTAGCCAGCATGTCCAGGGAGGTGACCCCTCCTCTCTACTCAGCACTGATGAGACAGAATCAAAGAATCATTTCAGCTGGATGGGACCCTCCCCTGCTCAAAACAGGGTCAGTTTCAGCAGCCGCAATTTGAAAATCTCCACAGATCGAGATTCCACCTCTCTGTGAAGATTGTCCCTCTGTTTGACCACCCTCACAGTAAGAAAAGTGTTTTCTTGTGTACAGATGGTATTTTGTGTGTTTCAGTGTAAATCCATTGCCTCATGTCCTGTCACTGGGCACTATGGAGGAGAATCTGGCCCCTTCTTTACCACACCCATTGATAAGATCCCCCTAGAGCCTTCTTCCCTCCAGACTGAACACTGCCAGCTCTCTCAGCTGGTCCTCATATGACAGGCATTTCAGTCTCTAAACCATCTCCACAGGTCTCTGCTGGAGGTTCTCCAGTAGCTCCAGCTCTCTCTTGTATCTGAGAGACCAGAACAGGTCACATTACGCCAGATACAACCTCACAGACATGTCTGGAGCACTGTGTCCAGTACAAAAGAGTCATGGACATAATGGAGTGGGCCCAGGAAAGGACCAGGAAGGTCATTAAGGATTTAGACCATCTGACATCCAGGTATATGCTAAGAGAGTCGGAATTGTTTAGCCTGGAGAAAAAAAAGGGTCAGGAGAACCTTATGAAGGTATGTCAGGCAAAAATAAAGAAGACATAGCCAGACTCTTCTCAGTGGGGATCACTGACAGGCAATGGGTGTTAACTGAAGTACAAGAATTTCCACTCAAACGTACGAAAAATCTTTTTGACTTGTGAGAGTGGTCAAACACTGGAACAGACTACGTAGAGAGGCTGCAGTCTACATCCTCAGGGATAACTGAAAGCCACTTGGACACAGTCCTGGGCAAGTGACTCTAGGCAGTCCTGCTTAAGCAGGTGGCTGGACCAGATGATCTCTAGAGGTCCCTCTTCCAACTGCGACCATTCTGTGATTCTGAGCACTGACACTGTGCTCTATTTTGAACTAGCATTTCTTTTAATTGCCTGTTATTGCCTAGGTAAGAACATCCCTTTATATCTCTCCTGTTCCTCACTACAGGATTACTGCATTTTCCTTTCTGCTTTATTTTCCAAGTTTATTCTACAGCTTGTTTTCATAAACGTTTTGCTTTAAAAGTTTTAGCTTATGGTGCTTTTATTTCCATTGTTGAACCTGACTTGTTCAGAATTTCTTCAAACCCCTACTCACCGGAGGTGTTTTGGTAAAGCTGCTGTCATTACAGATTTCATCAATAATGTCATCTAGATCTTCTTCGCTGCTGCCAGCACTCATTAACACCTTAGCTGATCTGAAAAATAAAGAAATCGGCCTTCATTTTTGTAGCAAGACTACAGCAATTCTAAGAACTGTGAGGTGAATATAAACAATTACAGCCTTTTCCTACTAATATTTTTGTAGTATCTCTGGTATGCCATCCAAATCATGACTGAACAGATATAAACTACAGGATAACACCTTTCAGTCACTGTTGAGTCGTTCCATCACAGGTCTTACTTTTGCTTGCTTCTTTTATTTCCAACCACTCCCAGCCGTGAATAAAACTATGACAGTATAACCCCTGCTACACTTACTGGGCAATTAATTGGACAACCCTGATTTTTCACATTTAGCTTCAGCAGCAGGAATATGATAAGGTCAGAGGAAGGTCTCTACTCAAGCTACACAACTGCAGGGGTGCTGAAGAGAATTCCTGCCGAACTGGATGCATTTAGAAAGATCACCTGCACTTTGCTTTTGCTCAAGTAACACTCAAGTCTGCTGTTTGCTAGCTCTTTGTCAAAGAAAGAAAGGCTGTAGTACTGCTGCATTAACCAATCAAGAACAAATCTACTCCTGAGAAAGAAATCTGTGTAATTGTTTTTTCAATATTGTAATTAGATCAACTAATATTAAACACTCATCTAACCATTATGCAAACTATGTGGAAGTCCAGTAATGTGGCCAAAGGTAATGGTCTTGCTGGTCTTGCATTAGACATTGGATTCCTCAAGATCCTTTCCTGAGACTCTGAAATGTGTGTTGGGTAAGTGCTAAGCAGCCCACCTGCAGAGACATCTGGTCAAGCCTCTCTGGTCCACAGACCTTCCAAAGGGAGTCTGAGATGCCTGTGAGGCCTGGGATGTAAACCTGATGGTCAGGATGGAAACCCAAGGGCAGGCAAAGGTGCCTGCAGGGCAAGGATGGAAACCTCAGGGCCAGGATGAAACCTGATGTCTGGGATGGAAGCCTGAGGGCAGGCTGGGATGTCAGACACTGAATGCTTGGCAGTACTGTCAGCAATGATCCTGTCAGGACCAAACTTGCAAAATCACCATCTTGAAAATTGTGGAATTTGAGGCAGATACCTCAAAGTGTAGCATATAAGTTAAGTGCTTACTGTAGTGGATATGGTTAATGAAGTTTGAACAGAAAAATTATGAACAGAAAAAACAGACCTGAGGGAAGAGCATGAAGCTGTGCCAGGGGAGGTTTAGGTTGGATATCAGGAAAAGGTTCTTCCCCCAGAGGGTGGTTGGGGACTGGAACAGGCTCCCCAGCGAAGTGGTCACAGCATCAGCCTGACAGAGCTCAAGAAGCATTGGGACAACGCCCTTAGGCACAGGGTGTGACTCCTGGGGTGTCACGGACAGGGCAAGGAGTTGAACTTCGATGATCCTTATGGGTCCCTTCCAACTNCCCGGCCGAGGCGGGGCGGGGGCGGTGTGGGGCTCCCGCGGGGCTCTGGCCGCGGCCGCGCTCCCGCCGCGCCCCTCTCGAGATTCGGCTGGGAACAACGGGGAGGGGAGGGGAAAAAAGGAAAATGCAAAGCCACGAGACTGCGGCCGTAGTCGGCAGGATTCGAACCTGCGCGGGGAGACCCCAATGGATTTCTAGTCCATCGCCTTAACCACTCGGCCACGACTACGCATGTTACAAGGGGCCTTCCTACCTTGCCATGACTGGTTACCCGAGAAGGAGCATGGTTTGGTACTTAGGCCCATCTCCTCACGGGGCGCAATGAAAGGTTTAAAATAGAGGTTAGATTTAATGTGTCTGTCATACAGTTGACTGGGCTGGATATTGGTCTTTTAGAGCAAAACCAAACGGTTAGACTTTGCTAAATCCCGCGGGAGANAACTCAGAATATTCTGTGATTTCAGTGAAATGACTGACGTATCAAGAGAATAAAAACTTTGATAATGCTATTGCTAAAGTTCTTCCTGCTCTAAATTGCGAGATTTACAGATATTTCAGGCCAGTTATATACAGAGAGCTACCATGAGGTCAGTTAGAGAGTCAAGTAATCCCCAACCCTAATTCAGAGGCAAGTTAGTGCAGCTTTTAACGCCATATTTAATCCAAGGTTGCGGTACACGCAGGAGACAAAGACTGAAATAACTAAACTCGCTGGCACACGATTTGGGTCTTTAAAAAACACGGGCTGCAGGTGACACTCGCCGACCGTCGGCCCGGTTCCGGCTCCTGAACCCGTGTATTTTGGGCTCCTGAGAGGTCTGGCCGGACGGGGGAGGCGGGGACGGGCTGCGCACCGCCCAGGCGGCCCTTCGCTCGCCGGGGAAGGTTGTGAGGGCGGCGGGACCGCGGCAGGACCGCTAACCTGCCCTCCTTGGCCGCCGCGGGCTCCTCCTCGCCGCCGTGCCGGTGCCACAGCCGCCTCTCCACCTCGTCCAGCAACTGGTCCAGANTACCCGAGAAGGAGCATGGTTTGGTACTTAGGCCCATCTCCTCACGGGGCGCAATGAAAGGTTTAAAATAGAGGTTAGATTTAATGTGTCTGTCATACAGTTGACTGGGCTGGATATTGGTCTTTTAGAGCAAAACCAAACGGTTAGACTTTGCTAAATCCCGCGGGAGAATCCTTTTGTTGTTGTTGTTGTTGTTGTTGTTGTGGTTTTGGCATAGATTAGGAACAGTTGTGGAGAGAGTGGCCTCAGTCCCCTTAAAACCAGGAACACTCCCCAGCTGGCATCCCCAATAGCGCCTGGGAAGTCGGGGCAGGCATTTTTTAGGAAAGTTCCGTAAAGGTGGCTCTCACCTATCGCCCTGTTAATCAATGCAGACAAACGTAGGAGGTGTCAGTCACCAGTCTTCTAGTGCCAGCTGTGCCTCTCCTCTCGTCAGAGACACACCAGAGGTGAGATGTCCCCAGGTGGGCACACCGCCCATAGTGGCAGTGAATGCTGAATATTATATATTTTTTAGAAATACAATGAAGCAATTTGAGAGAGAGGTCCTGTTAAGCTAAACAGAGCATTGCCATCTCCTTAGGTAAGCTGAGATGGAAAGCACAGGGCCTGTACCTTCCAGTTGCCAAGATGGCTCAAAATTTGTCAGCCTGTGATGAACTGGGGTCTGCTGTCCTTAAGAGCTCCAAGCAAAGCCTCTTGGCAACAAGGTATTTTACAATTCTCTGGGTATTTCAATTAATGGGTTGCAAGCCCTGTCTGAATTCCCTCGTACTTAAGCTTTTATTTCATTGTTCCATTTTCCTCCCCCATATCTCAGGTCACTGTTAATACCCCTGCCCGATCCATGGCAGTGCTGCTGAGGGAGATGTGTTGGGTAGGAGAGTTGTGGGGTTGCTGGGTTGATGTGATGGAAGAAACTAAATAGTGTTGATGCTGCTCCAGCTCTTTTAAGTGGTCCCTTGGCCAGGACTCTGTGTCATGTAGGTAAATTCAATCCAGAAGAAGTGGATTTTTGGGTGGAATTTTTACATTCATCTCTTACAGCTGTGGGGAGTTTAAACTAATCACAATTCTCCCCAGTATGCTATCATCCCTGTAATTTGAAAAAGGATCAGGAGCCCACAGGCTTGGAAAATCTTGAAGAAATTCTTGTCCTGAAATACATCATCACATGTGGAAAAGACCACTTGCTGCATCATCTTAAAGGAGCTTAAGAACGCCGAAATCCAGTATCATGCTGGCATTCTTTCAAATGGCCTTAGAAATCTGAGTACATTCTCTTTTGACTGCAAAACAGCTTCTTTCCCTTTCCATCAATCCTGTAGCTGTCAGTGTGTCTGTTGCAAGGTGCCAAAAAATGTATGGAGTGTCTATGGGATAACAGTGCCAAAGTCAGGGGTGCCTCGAGGCCTTCTCCCATGAACTCATTGGAGCATTTGCTCAGTTGGAAAGCATTTGAAACCAAAAAGAAAAAAAGCACAGACCTTTAAAAATTGTTGAACTGAAAAGACTGGCTTTGTGCAGATTGCTGCCTGCTGTTAAGATGCTTGTTGTTCAAAACTTCTGAAAGGCCTGATGCAATCAAAGACACTTACTGGGTCAAATTGATTCCAGACTAGTCCCTGGAATCACACTGAGGTGAATCTGACATACTGGGCCTTCAGCTACTGGGCCAGGAGAAAGGAGTTGAGGTCATGCCCTGAATTTTGTCCTCTCTTAGGAAATCAGTGAAGTGTCTTGTTCAAATCATGTCTCCTGCTGACTGTTTGGGTGCAGATGGAAAGGTTACTGATTGCTGAGGGCTGGAAAAGTACAGAACTACCATTTTGATTATGATGGACCTTTTTTTTTTTTGTTTTTTTAATATACTATCTCAATATATCCTTAGAAAGAGAGGACAGAAAGCTGGAAGGCTGTCCTGGGTGGAAGCCATAACGTTCTCTAATCTTCAAGCTACTGAAAGCTTTCTCAGTAGTGCTGATAAAACTGGATTTTGCCACAACAGTGATGAAGACAAAAAAAAAATCAAAACAACTTCCTAGGGCAGGATGTTAATTTCTCTCTTCTGTTTTCTCTGGGAACCAAAGTAAGCCTCAATTCAGGTTGACCAGAACTCTTCTCAGCCCTCTTCTCTGAACAATGAACTCTCCAGGGCTCAGTAATGATAAGAGGTCAGCAGAGCTAGGTAATACCGAAGTTGTTTCCAAGTGCTACCCATTGCCAGACAAGAGGGAAGCAAGCCTTTCTGCCTCGCAGTTTCTTGCCCCATAAGTTGGGATGGAGGTGATGCAGTGACTGCTTCTCCCCAGGATGTTCTGCCACCTCCAGCATATGTAGAACTGTACAATTCTTTGCTCCCAGTTACGGGATTTTACTCTAATCCTGTTCCTCATCACAATCCAGTATAACATCATTTTAAGTGATACCACTTATTTCTTACTAGTAGTACAGTGCATCAACATGAGAAAATCCAGGGCTATATCTCGATTTTTGGCCATAATTTTAATCACCAGCAAGCATTCCTGTGTATGCAATTTTTCTACTAAAGATAACAGATTGGGAGACAACTTCTTGAAAGACCTCTTGGCCCCAAAACTAACAGTGCGTGCAAGATTCCTCATATAACACTGGTTTGTGATGTTGAGGGACAGCCTTGAATCAAAGGACAGTTTAATCTGGAGGCTATCCCAGTCTTGGACTTCCCTGTCAATCCTTCCACTGAAGGTGCCAGCTCAGAGGATGGATTTTCAGTTCAGTTTGCTGGCACAGCTGCCTTACCCGTGAGGGGCATGACGACTGGAACAACTTCCAGTTACTTCCAACCTTCCTCTCAATTAATAATTTCAAAGTTAGAATATGTGAGCAGCCACCACCTGTTGCCTGGGCTACACAGTTCTCTTGTAAAGGAAACTGTTCCTGAGAGGAATTGGTAAGTGTCTGGAATGACACTCTTAGCCCTTGCTGTGAGGGGTAAACTTACTTTTGGATGTTTGTAAACAAACATGCTCATTTTCAAATGAATGTGATCTGGTGCTTACCAAGAGAAGCAGAAGATTTTTCTGGACAGCACATAAAACAAAAAAATGCTTGTCTAAGGGCCTTTTAATGAACATGGCGTAATCCTCAAAGCTTCTTATAACCATGACATTTCAATCTCATGAGGGCATAACAAACATTGGAAAGCCATTTCTGGAAAAAAATACTGTCAACCTGTAAGTCTGTGTAACAAGGAGGTCACACTTCCAAATCAATGATAATTATGTGTAACTTTGAATAAAAATGGTGTTGCCAGGCACTGTGCAGCTTTACTGCACCTGCATTCTCTGGCACCAAGGGTGTCAGTCCCTGTAAAGTGGAGCAGAGGGAGGCATGTGGTGATAAAGCAGGTCAGTGCAGAGAACCTATCACCATGTAAAACCAGCCTAGCTGAGGGAGCTGAAACCAAAGCAAAGATAGTGTTCTTTCACCCTTACTAAGGCTGGAAAATATTTTTCAGGGATGATTCTCCAGGAGAGTTGGGAGCTAGGAAAAACTACCCTGTAAGCCACAGGGGCATGGTGTGAGTGTGCATGTGGGGGTGAAGGTGCTGTCTGTGTGAATTTCACACTAATGTCTTGCTCCTCAGTGGGGCTGATTCAGAATTTTCTTCCTGAGGCCCCAGGATACTGCATCTCAGAGGGAGACAGATGTGGCAGCTGACAGGGCTACTGTTGTCACACATTAGGTACAGGTACACTGCTTGGTTTCACTGCATAACAGTGCACTTTGTTTCACTGCATAGCTTGCTTTTCTCAGTACAAGAATCCTGGTCAGTGAAAATATATGTTAGGCAGAGTCACACCTGTGTAAGATGAATGCCATTTGCATGTGTGTTTTTGTACAGGCTTTTACAGTTAAAAGACTTAAAAGAATGGCAAGAAAAACAAAGTAGTTTTCAGATGAAAACTTCTTCATAAAACCTCCCTCTGGAAGCTCAAGTGCTAAAAAGAGATCTTCACGTATGTAAGTGAGTAATGAGGTTTTCATTTCCACTTGAGATAAGCAGGTTTTTTTCCAGTTCAATTTTCAAAAGGAAGAATGTTTAAGAGTAAAATGAAAATTAAAAGCTAGGACCTCACTGATTTCAGCAGGGTCAGGATTTCATAAAAGAAGGTAAAAATCCAGTCCATCTCATTGCAAATATCTGTTCCTTGCTGGAGGACGGGAAGTGGTAGCTCTCCTTCCAGCTCCAGGTTGCATCTTCCAGCAGAGGGCATTGCAGAATGACATTACTGTTTTTCAGAAATCTGGCAGAAGGTATACTGAAATTCAAGAGATTATCTGGCCGGTCTAAAATTAATTTTCATGACCTCCACTGGAAGTATAGATCATCAGTTGTTTAAAACCAAAAGATGCTGCTAGCAAACTATAGCTGGAAGACAAAAGGAATTTTTCCTTGCACTCTTAATAAACCCTAATGCCTGAAAGAGAAAGCAAATGCCAGAAAGCATTTGTTCCTCAGTTTCTCTATCACAATTTATTTTCATGTTTTAGATGACAGTGTAGGCTGAATTGCAGAGACTTGTTTCAGGTTCAGATCCTCTTGACATTCTGTAAAAAATAATGAACTGTTTCCTATAAAAATAAATGCAGAATTAAAATGATAATGATGTGAACAACAAGAGAGAAGCTTCAACATTTGCAGTAGATGTGGATAACAGGCATAATTTAAAATAATGCAGATAAGAAAGGAGATTTTCCCAATGACTGGGGCATGCTGTGTATCAAACCAAGAAGCTGCAGGGTAACCTGAACAGTGCATAGCCTTCAATGCAGGCTTCTCTCTTCCCTGCTATCTTCCCTGAGCCCTTCATTCCCCCCCCACACGGCACATCAGGAGCACATTCAGGAGTAGACAGGGGAGTACCTCTCATGCAGACAGGTCTTCTGACCCTGTCTCCACATTCTAGCTGGTTCTGTCACATAACAGTTGTGCCAATCCACCTTCTGGAGGCAGTATACATGGATTTAATGTACAAGAGCAGGTTGAGTCCATAACATAGGCATTCTGTTAAGTCTTTGTCTACAGGCAGTGTTCAGTCCAGCTTATTGTGTGGTCACCCAGCAAACTGAGAGGGCACGTACCTTGGCAGAGGAGAGTGAGGGACTGGGGGCAGGAGAGGCTGAGAAATGTGTGGAGCAACAGTACGTTCTCTTGTTTAGCATTTGTTCCTTAGCAGGTCACAAGAGGATTCAGTGTGTTTGAAAGGAGTGATTGTAGTTTTACAGGTGGAGAAACTGAGTCACCCAGGTGACTGCAGCCTGCCCAGATTCATTAAGTAAAATCAGAATAGAAGTACTAAGAACACTCCCATGTCTTATGTTGATAAAGTCTCAGCTTCACTGTACACTCACTGAGCACCATGTCTATGTGCTACAGTGAGAAATGCTTCCAAGTCAAAGAAGTCCAGGTGGGCAAGAGTTAAAGAGCAAATTCTACCACCTTGATTCTTGATAACGTTCTCACTCAGGTTAGTTTACAGTGTTAAAACCAAAGGGACTTGAACAGAGCAAAGGTCCCAAATCTGAATTTCAGTGAGTGATATTGAGGGAGTGGTTGGGGTATTTTATACATACCCTAAAAATGCCTAATGGGCATTCAGCTCTGAAAGACTTGAAAGGACTGTAACCTTTCCTACAGTTTAACAACACATTTCTCCATAAAACTAACTTAAGAGAAATTCCTTACGTTCCCACACTGAACACTTAGCAGTCTTTTCAAACTTATGATATAGCAGTAAATATAGCTTATAACCATAAAATTAAGGTTATGTAGACTTGTAACTTTTTATTTTATGCTAGCTCTGTGGGCCACTAGCAGTTTCTGCAGAGGTTACTGTCCTGATATCTGCAATGAATTACATGAGTAAACTAAGAAGAAACAAAACTCAGAAGAGTAAGAAGAAACAGAACACAACCCTCACTCTTTAAAAAGACCCATTTAAGGGGTGAAGGACAAACAAAAGGAACTTCTCATGCTTTACCATTTCAATTTAAGATAGTTCTTTGTGCTGTACAGGGAACTTGCTAGTAAACATAGCTGTGATTGCACTCATGGGCTGTTTAATGGCTACAGAGTAACTCAAGAAAAGGTGATCTCAGAAATAGCAAGTAGTGTTCCCTTGGAGTGCTACCAATGAGATTCTGACAACATGTGCCAAGTGAAGCTCTGATGAGCACGATTTAGATGATTTTACTGTGATGTACTAAACAAAATTTGTTTCCATCTAGCTGCATCCTTGCAATTTATGTTACAGATTGATTGTGAAGTTACAGAAGCTCTGGTTTTCTACAGAAAATGGGTTCTGCTTTTATTATGTGGTTTTACAGTGCCTAGAAACCCTTTGGCTTTCCAGTAATGTAATTGTAAACTAAAATCTTATAAAGATAGTTAGCTTTTCTTTTTCCAGTAGTGACTGTAGACTGTAGAGTCAAGGTACCTCAGCTTTTGAGCTCCTGAACAGAATTTTTTTAAAGTCCACTGCTTTTAAGAAAATAGGTGATCAGAATTTTTTGGAAATTAGCCCTCTCTAGGGTAGATTTGTTACCTCCCACTACTTCTGTTGTCTCAGAAATTTTGAAGGCCAAGGGCCACCTAATGAACAGCCTTGTCTTTCATGATAGCTGAGTTTACTGTAAATCTGTGATTCAAGCATCTGGACAGTATGGAAATTGGATGCATCTTTAGTGGCTCAGGCCTTTAGCTAAAAGAAATACAGCCACAGCAGGAGGGGGCTGAGGAAAAGAGCAATTAATTTAGTTTCCCAACAGTATTGCAAAAACATGGGCATCATAATTTAAAAGCCTTTGGAACAGTCTTCTCAATTTCCTCCTATCCCACTCCCTCAACTTCTTGTCTTGGTCTGGCTTTTGTTCGCTTCATGCAGCCTGCCAGACCAACCCGAGCCTGCCTGAACCCAACCAGTTGGTCCCTGACGTAATCCTGAGTGGTGACCTGTGAGGGTGACCTCAAGATTTGCCAGGCGGAAAAGGACCCACTTGGTTTTAAAGTGCTGGCTCTGTTTTGCAAAGAGCTGGCAAAGTATGTTTTTCTTTTTACTTTTATAGCTTGTTCCAAAGTCCATGGAGGATACACAGCTGGCTGGCAATACCACAGCTAATTCCATGGCTGCAAGAGTCTTAAGAAGCCTCTGGTGGTGATGCTCAAAAGTAATGCACAGGAGTAGTGCGCTCTATGTAATATGTGTGCTGCCTACAGGCCTTAGTGCTCTCCACAAATGCACAACATTAGTGAGGTGTTTCATTAATCTGTGATGGAAGTAAAGCAGACGTTTCTCTAGATAGCAAGTTTTAAGTGCTCCTGATCTGAGTCAATTCTGCTTTTACCCCACTGCTTCTTGCTCTTTGTCTAATGCTACCAAAAGTGAGTGACAGTTCCAAACCTGTTTTACAGTTTGGAAATTGCTTGTGTCTGGAAGAGAGAAAGCTGTTCTTTTGAAACTCTACATAAATATTCAAGTTCCAAATGAATTAATATTTTTCTCTTGTTTGGTTGTTTATTAGTGATAGTTCTGTTTCTCTAGAGTATCTATTTTTATGGCCTTCCTTTTTCCTTCTTGACGTCTGTGGCTTTGCAAGTAGTCTGGAAAAGTCTGCAGAAGAACAAAAGAACACAAATTTCCTGAAATTTCATCTAAATCATAACCCAGAAAAGCAGCAAGTAGAGAAATAAACAGTAATTACCCTTTTGGAACTAATCTCATCTCTCTCTTCTGATTAAGGAGAATTGCAAACATAATACATCTCTGTAGTAGCAATTGCAAGGACAATTGTATGAAACATGGCAACTGGACAGGCCTCCCAAACACTTGCTGGTAGCTAGGATGAGGTAGTATGTATTTTCCTGTTGTTGAGTAAAGTCACCCACCCAGTCTTTACACAATGGCTGCCTGTGAGCACTGACGTGAATTATCTTACTGTGAGCATTACATAGCTCATCACCTTCAGTCAGCTAAATGTCAGCATGTCTTAATAACACAAACAAATCAGGATGTCTGCAGCTGAGGCTCACACTTCAGGTAGATTTATGTCTCCAAATGTGAAAGATCTACATGTTCTTAGAGTAACAGGACAGTCTGAGCTCTCAGGACAAGATCCCTAAAACCTCAAAGGAATGCATCAGAGCATTTTTTCTTCCACAGGTGTGGTTGTCTCTTCTTTCATGACTCTCGATTCTCAAAATCTAGAGATCAGTGCTCTTACTGAAGGTGTGAAAAATCCATGCTCAGTTCACTCCCCTGCTCCAGAAAACACAACAAAACAAAACAAAACAAAACAAAAAACCACCCGAACAAAAAAAAACACACACCAAAAAAACCCAAAAAAACAAAACCAAACCAAAACCCAAACCAAAACAAATAAAAAAAAACCCAAAAAACCCCCAACCCCCCCAAAAAAACGGAACTATTTTTACCACCCATTTTGGAAAAAGGATTTTTCTCTTTTTTGAAGAACACCACAAGAGTTCTGTTCCTCTTGTGGTGCAGAGAAAACCCCAAGACTCAGTGGCTACTGTTTAATGCCTTTTAGTTGTTACATTAATGAAATGGACTGTAATGTGCTCTTAGTGACTTGTCCAGTGTGTTTCCAGAGTGTTAGGAGTGATTTTATTTTTTTTGCATTGAAGAATTAATGGATAGGAAAACATCTCTGTAGGCCTTAGAGCAGAGACTGGAACATGAGTCCCACTTTTTCCAGGTGAGTCTCCCAGCAGGATACTCAGCCATGTTTACGTGATTTACACCTGAGAGCCTGGAGTGGTGTCTTGTGGTTAGGTCAGAGAGCTTCAAGTAGAAGGGTGAACTGCTCAAGTGCTCTCTTCAGTAGGCTTCTATATAAGACACTGATGGTAGAATCGCTGTCCTACAGCTTTTCAAACACCATAATGATCTGTGGCTCATTTTGGAAAGGGCATCAAGAGTTGCTCTGGAGCTCTTGACCTCAAGCAGAAGTGTGTTCTGCAGCACAAGGAAAAGAACTTCAGGTGTGGGGTGGAAGGAGGCCGCTCTATTACTGCCCATGTTTCATGTTAGCTAGCTCTAGATGTATGTCCTCTTGGTGTGAGGGTATTGGGCCCCATTCCTGAGATTTCTGACTCGAAATGCACATGTGGGAAGCTTAGCACATGTGTAAAAGGGCTTATTTCTATTTCACCACCAATAATTCAAGTAGTGTGGCTTTTGGCATTCAGTCTTTTCTTCTTCCATTTTCAGCACCACACAGTTGCCTGGTGTTGTGAATCTTGGTTGCTTGAGATTGGAGTCCAGCTATGCAACTGTTCATGTCTGTCTCAATGGGTTGGGATTAATTAATCTCTTTTCTTTCTACCATTTATCTGGGGAATTGGGAGGAGGTCCAGTGCCATAGCATTTTTATTTGTAGGTAATCTAAGTTTTAAATATTAATTCCATGCAAGGCATAACCAGGTACTCATTTGATGGGTACTGCCTAAGTCCACCCTGAAGCAAACATCCATCTTCTTCACTCAAGGCTTCTCTGAGGCCTTTCCAGTTGTCTCTGGTACAGTGTATGGTAGAAATCTTGACTGGAATTGGCACTGGGATAATAAATGCAGTGTAGTCCATGACTGAGGTAAAGAATGGCATTAGATCATTACCCTAATCAAGTATTTTTAGCTGCAGCTCTTCTGTGTGGGTCACATGATGGGCAGTGGTCTTTCGTTGGTGCTTTGGCAAAAGGATGAGGGGCAGAGAAGAGGGAGGAACAGGGAAGGAACAAGGGTGGTGGAGGCCAACAGATACCTTGATGAGTGGGAGCACCTTCACAAAGTAGCGGAAAAGGAACCTGGGCTTGACTGGTGCTTGCTGACTTCACCACAGGCTACATTTGTCCTAAAATCAAGGAGGGAGGTGGGAGGGGAGTTTCCTCTAATAGGAAACCTGAGATGATTTGCTTTTTGTTGGATACCAATGTGTGAGCAGTTGTCTATGCCTACCAGCAAGCCCGAAGCTCCTCTATGATTATGAAGAGAGGTTGTTAATATGCTTTTAAGTTTGCTTCTGTTATTTATTTTTACAAATGTCCATGGTGTGTCCATAATGGGAAAACCAAGACTAGCCAATGAAAGCTGAGCTGCAAAAGCAAAGTTTTCCTATGAATGTAAAATGGAGTTTTATAAAATAATGTATTTTATAATCATTATGAATTGTGACTGGTTTCCAGACTGAAAAAAAATTACAGTATCTACAAAACTGCACCTGCAGCAAGGCTGTATAGTACTGATGAAAAATGTGTATCATGGATTATTACAGTTTGGGATTTTGTTTGGGTTTTTTTGGTGTTTGTTTTATTTTGGATTTTTTTAGGTCATGGGTTTTCTATTATTTATGGCAATTCCTTTAGGACAGCACTGGAGTATTGAGTGTTAAATGTGTTCATATGCTCTGGGGTACCTGCATGCAATTTAAATGGAAAAGAAGATAAGTGTTTGAGAAGATTGAGCTCTACAGCCACTGGAAATTGGAAGGAGAGAAATTTTTACAGCTAGATGTCACAGTTAAATCTTAATCACAATCATACTGGTATAAATCCAGTGTAACTCCACAGGGAGCTTAACAAGGTCCTGGCCACACTGCTGCTGAATTAAACACAGCTTGTGCCTAGCATGTTGCAAGCCAGCCTTTGGTGGAAATATCCTTAGGTGGATGTATGCAGGTCCAGGCAAGTTCACAGGCAGTATCCCAATTGTCTTTTATAACGCTATTTTCTGGTGCCCTGCTGGAGTTCCTGGTTACAAGAAAGCTTAATAAAAAGCTGTTGTACAGCTCTAGAAAAACAGCTCTAGATCTAAGAAAAAAATGTCACTAATGAAAATACTGAACAAACATGATACTAAGATTAATAAATGTCATTAGTCAGGTTGCCAGCTCTAAGTAGCACTGCAATGACCCTTAGAAAAAAATTAATAGGGTATTTCTGAAGATACTGCAGGAACTAGTAAATAGAACATTTCATAGGTTATGTTTTCTCCTTTATGTGCATATAGTCAGGGAAGAATATACCACATAGGAAAATTAGTGTGCCTAACATATTTCACATCGCAGCTATTCCTGCCGTACTTTCCGTAGTTAGTTTAAAATTGTGTTCCATGGACTTACAGTATTTTCTTTGATTTGCTGCCAATATTTGCTTAAGCAAATTGAAGAGCTTGTATTATACTAGGGTAGAAAGAATGATAAATTGCAAAAATGCAGTAAATGTTAAGGCTACAATTTTAAGCAGAAATCTGAAGAAATTGCTCTCATGATGATAACTTTAACAGATTGAAAGGAAAACACATGATCACATAATGTAGTAAGTGAAAGCTTGTGATGGAGGATAGAGGCTCAAATATTTGCTACACCTGAAGAGGTTTCGAAGTATTTTTTACCTGGTTCCCTGAATCACAGTTCATTAGTGTTCAATACAAAAGTATTAATTTCTAGAAAAACTTTACCAGATATTGTGTTCAAATGTGAGAATTTAGATGCTAAAAACTCCCTTTAAAAAAGTGCTTGTTGACTTCAGGATAAAATTTTGTCCATTGTAGTTCTTTTAGTCTATTTTCTTGTTAACAAATTTGTGCTGCTTTTGTTTATTTCTGCATGTGTGGAGAAAACAGTTGGAAAATTTCCATTTTCAGAGCCATGAGGCACACAATACAGAGCAGAACTAAATCCTGACTTGGTACACTCTAGTTTTGCTGCACTGCAAATAGAGGTTTAGATAAAAAGCTTACAGTTTCTGGGAATCTCGTGAAATGCAAAAAAGGAGATGCATGATCAATTATTATGGACAGGATATACTATTTTATGGAGTATAACAATAAAAATAATTTGAAATAAATTAAGTGGCATGTATTCTGTCTCTGATTTATATTTGCGGAAACTTATCATGTATTTATACTAGCTAATCTGAAGATGTGGATGCTACTTAGATCACATTAAAGTCAGGTGAATGTTGTACAAAAGTATTTAGAAAAGCTAATTTCAGCAAAAGAAGGAGCTCAGTGAGGTACAGAAGTAATGAAGTTTTGTATTCCATTGCCTTGTTTTAGGTGGAACCTTGGATATTTGGCTGAAGGTATCATTTCAATTAGATGGAATTCTCAGATCTTTTAATGATTTCCCTTAATATGGAGATACCTAATTACTTTTATTGAAAGGTTATTAATGGAAAATAGGCTTGTCACAGATACTTATTATATATTTTTACAAAATTTTGTAAGAAATACATGTTGGGAACAGACTACAGTAGAAAAGAGGGCATAATGAAATTCCTTTGATTTTGCTTCTCTCCATAAACATTCCAGTAATGTGAGAATTAGGTAACATTGTCACCAGGTGGGGTAAAACCAAGTACGGCCCTTGAAAAGTAAATAGCATATAGGAAATAGCAAAAGAAAGAACTGAAATGAGTCATTTGAGAACATCTAAACAGCTGAAATATGTTCAATGAAACTGTTATTTGAACAGTTGTGAATAACAGTCAGATGAATTGAAGTCAAAGTTTCTCCATAGTAATTCAGAAAGAGAACAAAAGGCTTAGTCTACTAAATAAAACATTTGCTATGAAAAGCTTGCCCAGCTCTAGTTCATATATTGTAAAAGGATGTTGCCTTAAGATATGCTTTATTACCCAAACTCAGATAACGATACAGGGAAATGCTGCCTGAAGACTTCATTAAAGGAGCTATGGACTAGAAGATCTATGAGTAGTCAATAGTTGAAAAGAAGGTATTTTTACAGCTTTATGACTCTAGAGTAATAAGCAAAGGATGTAACCAGTGGAACTTGGGGGAGGAGGCAGACAGAGAAAAATAAATGCAAGACAGAGTGCAAAAAGATAAAACATCTTTTGACAAGCTTATTTTGACTTTTTAAACTGGAACAATGACCTACTATGGACAGCCCCTCCTTTCCACCATTATGCAATGACTTCCACCCCATTTTCCATTGGTAGCCCTCTGTGTCAGTGGACACAGATCAACTCTGGGTTTTAAATGGCCCTGGCACAATATGAGATCTCACCTGATTCAGGTCTGTGAGTTTCCTCAAACTCCTGTTTCTGCAGAGTGCTGTGCTATTCCTCCTGCTGCAGACAAATGCATGTGGCTTTACTGTGATAACTTCCTCAAGGTTATGTTGACCTTAACTAGTGAGTCAAGTGGATAATATCCTTGTGGGAGGGGAGGACTAAGTGAGGCTGGGTAACATAAGTCCTCTCTCAGATTTCCTGGGAGACTACAAAGAAGAATGCTATCACATGCACACAAATAAGAGTGTGCATTTGGAGAGAGTGTTCATCACTGGTGTGTTAATTTCTGTTGGAAGACTTGCAGGGCATTAGAGTCCCTGTAACTTGCATCCAAGCCCTTGTCAGTGAATTACAGTGCATTCTCTGCTAAGCAGGACTTCATGCTTTCCAGTTATTTCACATGCAGCAATTTTAAGAATTACAAAATGTAACTGGGAAGAGATTGTAAGATTGTCCTGAAAATTGCAGTCCTTTGAAAAGAAAGCTTTATTACTTTTTAGTCATATAAATGTCATACACCTTTGCAAATCTTAGGCATCTTCTGTGGAGCAGTCTGTGGACATATACTTTGGTTGGCTGGTAATCTTACCTAAGGGAAGGCAGTTGCTCACATGTAACACCTGGCAGAAATCACTATCAACAATGAGACAGGTACATGTTTATTGGATGGGAACCATCATAAGAAGGAGAAATGTTTCCACTAAACAAGAATCTTTGAGGATTTCTTTTATAAATTTCTCCTCTGTTCTTTTCCACTTTCTTCTTTAATTCAGGGAGTCCTGAGTTCCCTTTAATGCTGGATAGTGAGTTCAACACACAAGGTTTCATGCAGAGCAGGATACCTGAAGGACTGTAGTTAGTGGAGAAGGTTTTTTTGCTCAAATACAGATCTGTATCTTTATTTTCACTTGATTTTTGTGGCTAACTTGAACACTAGCTTCTCCAGTTCCTCTTCATACTGTCCAAATTATCCATGCTTACTTACTGTACTTTTGTAGCTACTGGTCTGCTTTCAGCCATTGAAGGCTTAAAAAGACCAAGATGAGCACAGATTCATGGAATGATGCATTCTGTGTAGTTTCAGATTCCAGATTACGTCTTTACCCTGACCTTGCATCCAAGGCTTTCACAGAAAGTGACTTTGTGGTACTGAAGACCAGGCAAATTTGAGGAGAAAACGGGTTGGCCAAATGAAAGAAGAAAAAAAAAAACCCAAACATGCTAAACCCCAAAACAGTCCTCCCAAAAATCCAAAGCAAAGCACAAATTCAGTAACACTGGAACTGTTCTGTGACCTTTCACAAGTGGCAGTTGAGGAATTAAGGAAACCTCAGAAAACTGAGGTCATGTCTGCTCAGCCTAGACATTAAAGATCCCGTGGTGCTTTACATACTAGGGGAGGATTTACCCTCATGTTCTGACCAAAACATAACCTTTTCCGTGGGGAAAAGGAGCATCCATACTCTGATTAGAGTCTCGTCTCCATCCTGGAAGTGTCTCCATTTTGATGATGCAGCTTGTGCCTTTGTGTAAACACACACACAAGTGTATGCAGCAAGACTTGGATATTGAAGGGGGCTTTGCACACAAATGCAAATTTCCCATGTTTGTGCAGTGGGTGAAAGACTTATGGCCACGCCTTGGGAAGGCATTTTTCCCTTGGAAAGGGAAGTATTTGGGGACCCTTTTTTAGATAATTTTCATTATCTCTTATTTGTTTAGAGGGATGGCCAGCAGTACAACCAACAACATGTAACAGCTGTTGGGCTTGATTGGGCAACCATTCTCCTTTTACACATGAGGGCAGTCCTTTTGACTTCATCAGAACTGTTAGGAGTATTGATGATATTTACCAATATTAAATTTAATTTGGGGAAAAAATTAGGTGAGAAAAATAAATTGCAAGTATGCTGTTAAACTTGCAAGAATATTTGCAGAGCATAGCTTTGATTTATAATTACTGTTTGCCAAGTTCTGTGCTAATAGGTCAGAATCTGTCTCTCCTATTTCCTAATTTAAAAAAAAATCCCACTGCAATTTTTTTAATCTTTTAAAGCACTTTGACTCTAGGGATCAAAATAACTCAGACTTCTGCACCAAGTTATACCAGAGAATAATTTTTGTTGTACTGTAGCATAGACTTTAAATAGTTGCTGTTTCAATATAAAAATAAAAACCATTCACTTAATGTGTAATTAATAGTTTGGCATTTCCCTAAGGCTTTACCCAGGACCCTTTCTGTTTCTGTTTTGTATTACTGAACTCCCCTGCTAAATATTTCCAGATCATATAGATTTAGATAAGACATGTTCCAGAACTTATAACATTTTTTATTTTGACTTTTACAGTATTTATTAGTGTAATGAAAATAATACTTTGACAAGTCCCCAAATAAATGGTAATATTCACCCCTGGATAGCTGAGTGAAACGTTCAGTGCCGTGGGTTATTTAACTGTGCTTACATTACAGACATAAAAGATATGATAAAAATTTTAGTGCAGATCCATTAAAATCTTGTGACCCTCTTCTTTGACCAAGGTGTTGATCCTGTAGTTCGAAGAGCACTGGAGGACATTGGCAGACATGAGAAGTGCCACAGAGCTCTCTTGGGAATACAAGGAGACTACAGGATTGGGACTTAACCTTGTTAGTGCTTTGTGGCATTTTCTGGGACCACTCTTACCCTTACCTGCTTCTACGCATAATAAAAAGGTGTATGAAGAATAATAATTTGGTGAAAAATATGTGACTCAGAAATGGAATAGCTGGGAAAATATCTGAAATTGTCAGATGTCAAAACGCAATTATGATAAATTGATATGAACTTCTGCATTTCTAGAGATAAAGAATTTTACCTATACTCACCAATATGCATGAAGTTTTTGAAGCCACTTTTACACTTAGTACCATATGAGTGAGAACTACTTCTGACAAGCATAGAAAAGCCCATTTCTGTGTAACAGATTGTGTGCTTAAGGCCTGTAAGACCTTAAAGGTGACATTTGTCTTCTTTGTAGAACTTTTAACACACATTTGAGCCTACTCAAAAATTAAACAGCCTTTGGAATCTAGGCTGGATTTTGGGATGTATGTGCATACAAAAAGAAGGGCTTTGTAGAGTTTTTTTGCCTTAATTAATGCATTTTCTCCTTTACGTGGCAGGTCCCAATTTATGGTTCCCCAGCTGTGTCTTCATACCATAGTTCTTTTCCTGGTGGATGTGAGTCAGGTGGTCTTTACCTCCACACCATTTTGTCACCCACACAGACTTACAAGTTAATTTTTAAAAAGAGAAACATGAGCTCAAAACCAAGAGCTGGTGGGTTTCTGTTAGAGAATATTAAAAATGATGTTTCAACATTTATGAAAACAAGTATTCCTTTTGCTAAATGAAAATTTCAACATAAAAAATAGTTTTTCCATTTTTTAATCCCAACCATAAAATGTTTCCAAATATGAGAAAAACTCCTAAGTTTATGCTCCTTACAAAGTTCAGTTGTTCAATACATTTATTGCTTGTCTAAAAATTGTCTAAATGGCACCAGGTTTGCTACATGAGCAAGGCTGAGAGGCACAAGGGTGTTTTCCTGACAAAAACACTTATAATATCTTAAGTTACTAAACATTCTTTTTGTCCTCTTGGTCCTTCCAGAATAGACCCCACTGAATGTCTATTCAAATTTTCATTTCCTGGGAGCATGCCCACTTTTTCATTGACGCATCCACAGAGTTGGCTGTGATTTTTTAATGTGAAGCTTCATAACTGAAAGAAATTCCTTCTTGCCAGTCTTTTCCCTATATATGCTTTCATGTGTACATCCACAAAGGATATGTATTTGCACAAACACATGGAGAAATTTGAGATTAATTCAATATTAATTCAGTGCACACCTTATTGTTTTTTCAACATAAGGAAGAGTGATCAGTTTTTTGTTTGGTATCATTGCACAGATATTGTCTGACACCATCTGGGAATGATCGTGGCATCTATGACTGGAAATGCCATGTTTTTACTCTTTCCTATATGAGTGTGAAATGTCATGTGCTGGTCCACACATTACCTCAACCCTTTGCAAATACGTTATTTTTATAACAGCTCTACAGAGCTCTGTCTCTTTGCAAAACCATGCACCTCGCAAATTAATTGGAACTGAATGTAATGAATCTAAAAAGAAATTAGCTAACTCTGAGCTCTACAACTGTTCATCAGTATGTATGTGGAACACACAAAATTTATCATCTCTTTTTCACCACACCTACCATTATGTGATGGATCACTGGTGGCATGTGAAATATGTTTCGTGGTGATTAAGGAGCTAAGTGTTAGTAGTATTTATGTGTATGAAAAATTAGCAATATTTTTAATTGCTGAATGTCTCCTTTGAAACTAAAAGAAGATTCAATCTCTCTGATTTAGCGTGATTAAAGTAATAAATGTAAAATTAAAGTATGATTAAAAACCTAATGCAGGGGCCGCCAGTAGAGCTAATACATTACCAAGTCTCCTCCCAGACACAGTTTCAACATTCTTATTGACATATTGAAAATCGTTATTGGCATCATTGTGCAAGTTTTGCTTTCCTTGTTTATTCTGGTAGCTGAGTTCCTCTAGGGATTATAAGGGGAATTTGGGATTTTCCTGTGGCTAAGTGCAACAGGAAAATGACTGGCAAGGGAGCAGAAAAGTAAAATAAGGGCAGAGTAAGAGCAGTTAAGACAGGTCTGGGAGGGAAAGACATGGCAGATAGTGAATCTGTCTTGAGCAAGTAAGAGAATTTCTCTCCAAGCAATAAACTACCATTCTATGTTGTTTTCCATAACTCTTATCCAAGGCTGTTACCTCTACCTTGTTGAAATTAGTATCTCCCATGACTTCAGTGAGAACATGATAAACTGAGCACTCAGTACAGATGGAAATCCCACTTTTTGTATGTTTTGAAGGTTATGTATTCAATCTACACTGGTCATGTGCACCAAGATGGAGCACACTATTTTTATCTTAAAAAAGGAGAAAATATTCTAAAAAAATCAATGCAATTCTTTGTCTCTGAGATAGGCTTTGAATTTTCAAGACCCTTGTCTGAGTTTCTAGGTCCTGCATGGTTTTGTGTCCTGGTTGGAAATACTTGTATCTGAACTAGGGCCTATGATATGCTGCAGGTTCTTCTTCCCTAAGGTTTTATGACTTCAGGGTAAGCAGCATTTGAGCTTGTGGGCAACTTACCTCAGCTGTGCTGGTGACAAGCAGGTTCTGCCTGCTTAGATTTATCTATGTAGAAACCTGCAGATGCAGCATGCTGGTGATGCAAGGACTTTGAAATTGTTCATAACTTTCCAGAGTTACATTGAAAGAAGATTTTCATTGTTCATTTTAGTGAGCAGCAGGAAGATCACAGATGACTAGAAAAATCTGTAAAACAAGTAAGTCATTTAGCTGAGGTCTGTGACTAGGATGAAGGGAAAGGCGGGATGGAACAAGTCCACACTTAGATCTGGTAACATCACAGCTTGAGGTAAGTGCTGTCAAAAGTTAACAGGAAATATGACCTAGGGTTCATCCAACTGCAGATTTCCTTGGGGTTTAGACTCCTGTTTTCAACAGCCTTTTCACCAGTCTTGTCCTAAGCCCACTGACTCTTCCTTTGGAGAATAGCTGAGGATAGGGGAACATTAGAGCCATGATAGACATCAGGAAATCAGAGTCCTTTTTGTTTAGAATCACAGAACCATTTAGGTTGGAAAAGACCTCCAAGATCATTGAGTCCAACCATTAATCTGGCACTGCTACGTTCACCATTAAACCATTTCCCCAAGAGTCTCTCTCTTTTACATTTACTCAAGTTGCAGGTGTGTTCAAGAGAATGGCAACACTTTGTGGTACACACTACAGATGAGTTGGAAAGGGTCTTTTCAAAGAGGGGGCCCATGCAGTGTTCAAACCACAGCCGATTAGACATGCTCTGTAGGAATATTTCAGCAGCTGAGATTAAAACAGACCTGGAGGCAACTATAATTTAGGAACATGTGTGGAAAAATACAGATGAGCTAGTGGTCAGCATGTTTGCTTCTCTTATAGGCACTCCAGGCTTGATTAAGGTGCTGGCACTACTAGGGTTTTTGAGAAGCCATCCCTTGTGGAAGTGGGTTTGAGACACGAACATCACAATAAAATCTGAAAACCTTTGTACAACCAGATATATGGTTTACCCTGACATCCTAAAAGTTGACTGAAATCTCTGAGTTAAAAAAAAGTGAAGTCTGAGCATGGAATAAAAACAACATGTCAGGGAATCATGTGAAAAAGCTTGAGGGGAGAAAACAGAACCTTTGCTGAATGGTCAAATACTGTTTCCCAAGTGAAAATACAATGGCTTGTATGCTGTTCACAATTATGCTGTTATAAATCTACTGATTTCTTCTGCGCTACCTTGGATTTACAACATTGTAACCAGCCTTATAGTCTTGTTGGGTCTGTTGCTGCCAAAGAATTGTATTTTATCACTCAGGCACACCCAGGAGACTTCTCTTTATGTTGTCACACAGCAAGTGGTCTAGCCTCTGAAAGTAAAGCAAGAAGATTCAGCACATCCAATTCCTGCTTCTTTTAGTGATTATCCTGTATTTAGTCAGGGTTAGGAACAAAAATTTGGTTCTAACTGGCTAATCTGATCATGATCTGATTTGCAACCTTCTATTTTGATTCTGAAGTAGTGATTTGACAGAGAAACACATTGAATTCAATGTGAGGCTAATCTGTATCAAAGCTGAGTCACAAAGCTGTAGGACTGGAAGGGGTCACAAAATGTCCCATCACTTGTATCACAGCAGGATTCCATGACATGTCTGCTTTGTTGTTAACAATCTGCACTGTCTCCCTCAACAGACTGGAGCTTTGGTCCACTGCTCATTCTGACCTCCTAGACTGAAAACTCTTTCCCTCCCTTCCTGCATTGCTCTGAAATCTTCTTTGCTGCAAATTAATTTTTCATTGTTTTCTCCACGGCCACAGAGAACAGTTCATCGTATCTGTCTCCAACAGGCTTTTTCATACTGGAAAACTGTTATCATGTGCCCCTTCAGTCTCCTCTTTTCTAGGCAAAACAGACCTAGTTCCTTCAGCTTTTTCCTCATAGGTCATGTTTTCTAAACCTCTTAACATTCTTTGTTGTTTATATTTTTTTTTTCCTGTGTAAAAGAGAAGATAGTTACTCTGGGAAAATTATTTCCCCAGCTTTTGGCCGTAGTGGGTCCCTGCTGTGAGACCATTTCTTCCTTGCTAGACAGTGTGTTACCCATCTTTGAGTTAATGTTATTCTGAAGGTTTTAGGCTAACATTATCTTGTTGTTTATTGTTAATCTCTGTGGTCACTGTGTGGTGTGGAAAATGAAAGTAGAATGGTGAGGAAGTATTACTGAATACTACAGAGTAGGGGTAATGTGTGCTAATGTGTGCCAAGCTTTACAGATTTATCATACAGATAACTGGTTGAGAAGTCACACATTTCATGGTTTCCAAGAAGCCCATCTTTAGAAATCTCTCCTTAAAGAGGGAAGTTAGTAGGTACCCTTCTTGGAAGATTCTGGAAGGTGGATGCAGTGGAGTCATAGAGCATCAGTGCTGATGATTTGTACTACGAATTGATGTTTGCATTGCTAGTGGGAAAGTTTTCTTTGCAGTGGAAAAGAAATGTATTTTCTGCCTCTGTCTTTTTCTCCTTCACCCCTCATGACAATGGTGTTTCTGGAGGAAGAACGGATCAGGCTTCCCTCGAGTCCAGACTTGGCTCTTTTCTACCCTAAACACACAGGAATTTTATGTTCTACTGACTTTTGTACCTAAAGCTTGAACTACTCCCTCTTCTGTTACTCATTTTAATAAAGTGCACCAGAAAATGCAAGGATGATATGAAAAGCTTCTCAGAGTCCAGGATCAGCCCTGGGATCCCTTAGTCCCATGACTAGTCAAAATAATGTGTGAGGTTATATTAGAATTTTCACATTTCCTTTCCATGAGTGTGGAAGACTGAAAAATGTCGTCAAATATCTTGAAATCCATTTTCATGTTTATTAAGCATCATCATCACTTATTGTCCTTACTTTGATACATAAAATTTGCCGTCATTTTTGAGTCTGGCACTGCTGAGGAACTGCAGCCTATTGATTCTGGCCTGCAGTATATCTGTGACAAACACACAGCAATTACTCTAATGAGTAATATTTGCCACAGTATTAAATGCTGGTGGGAATGCAAATCCTAATGGATTCATTCTACAAATTTAGTTACCCCTAAATTAGCTCAACTAACTTCTGCTGAAGTTAAGCTCTGCTTACACTGGCCATGACAAAGAACTTCACCTCTGCTAGAGGACAGAGTTAAGCCTACTTCCAGCTGAGATGGCTTATGAAATGTTTTCACAAATGTGTGTGGATAGCACCAGACCAGAGTCACATTTATGAGCTGCACTCTCCTTCGGGAGCTGTAGACCCTGTTCAGAGAAGGCTGAAAGAGCCACTTGTGTCACAATTTGCACTGTCAGAGCACAAAGCAAGGACTAGCCAGCAGGATGCAGCTACAAACCAGCCAAAGCTTGTTGTGTGCTGTGTTAGCTGGGAATAAGGAAAGCAGAAGCACTGCCCGCCTGTGAGCCCCAGTGGGAGGATTTGCCAAGAGGAGAAGGCTGTGGGACTGTCCAGGAGGATCTATGAATGAACCAATAAAGATGTACTGACATTTTGCAAAAGGTAGTCTAGTAATGGATATCCTTGATCTTGATGGGATGATGCATCTCACTGCCTTCCATATTCTAATGCAGGAGGGAATTTACTCAGGATTCTGGAGATATGACAGAAAGCCACCAAAGAGAAGACCTTATGAGTCCTTCTTCAGTCCAGTGCCTTCTAGACACATCTGTAGTTTGACTGCCTGGGTCTCCATATTGATCCTGAATTGTTGTTTATCACTTTTGCAGCCTGGAAGAAAGTCGCAAGATTTCTGGATTTTTGTTCCTTGAGAGTAATTTTTATATTCTGTTTTCTGTGTTTGAATGATAAATGCAGTCAGCCCATGTAATATTATTGGCAACAGGGTTTCCTGAAGACTGCAAAGATAATTCTGACCTTCTGCCTTTATGTGATTATTTTTGCCAACTTCCTGGACACTCAGAGAGTGTTTACTTTCCCATTTTTGCAGAGTGGAGATACATACCAGACTGTAGTCAAACACATCTAATTAAATAACCCCATCCACATTCACATACAAGAGTGGCCAACTCAGGAGCTGCTGGCAGTTCTGCCACAAGCTGAAAGACCATGCCATTCATTTCATTGCATTAAACTGCAGCTTGCTAAAAAATACTCTTTTTTTCCATCACTGATAGAATTAGAACTTTCCTGGTGCCTAGTTTGGCAACAGAAAGGATGGCTTTATGAATGGATGTGTAAGATAAAAGAAACTGTTGCTGATGATCAGAAGGCAATTCAGTTCTCTGCCATGAAGAAAAACTTCCAGAATCAAGAAAAATGTGAAGTCTGTGTTCTGTGTATTTACTGTTCTCCGGTGCAGGAGGCTATGGTCGATCAGTTGTTAGCATAGACCTTCAACAAAACACATAACTCTTTCAACCTTTCTACTTTTCTGCGCAAATGAAAAAGTAACTGTAAATCTTGCTGACAATTACTTCTATATCTGTTGGCAGGCAGTCAGCTTTGGCATGAACAACATGGGAACAATATGTGCTGCACAGCCAATGCCCATTAATTGTCTCTTTAGTTTCTCCTGCAACTTGTAGAACACATTTCTCCCAGGTGATCTGCTTCTTTAAACATTAGTACAAGCTTGTCTGGCACAAAATGCCAATAATTTATGAGTCAGATTCTGCTTTTCAGTAATATTTACAGTGCTCCATTGTAGAGCACATTAGATACTCTTGAGTACAGATAAAAATGTAGGAAAAGTGATTTTTTTATTACCTTCAAGAAGCAATTAAAATTACTCTTAATTTTTCAATGAACTGTTTCATCAGCTGACACAGATCCAAAGCCTGTTTTTAAACTCAGTCTACATATGTATGCTCATTAGTGAATGGCACAAGGATACAGTAAAAGCAGCTTCCAGATACTTTCCTCTTTTTGCACAGGACTGCTCTCTGGATTGCCTTGTCATCTTGACTCCTTGATGTACTGCTGTACTGATTAATCATTGTTGGTTTTGTTTTTCTAGCTTCTTCAAGACTTCTCCCTGGTTTCTGAGAAGGATGCTGTGATAGTAGGCAATAATAACTGCTTGGCTGCAATAGATACTTTTCTAGTGGGAACAGTTGACCTTTGACTTTCTACTTCTGAACTAGTCTGTCAGTGCTGAATGCTTTATAACACTTATTTAATGAGCAATCTCTTCTCACCTCTCCCAAAGACTTAATAGCAGAAACTGTAGTGAGATCTCCTATCATCATCTTTTTTTGTTCCAGAGGCATTACTGGACATGCACCAGTGTTTTATGTAATGTTGTTACAGCTAAATCCAAGTAACACACAAAAGCAAATGAAGAGGAATAAATAGTGCCTTGAGTTCCACTTCTTTAAGGCTTTTAATTCAATTTTATTGTACAATTTAGTCACTGAAAACCCACTAAGGATTGGAATATGTTAGACAATTCTAGTTAAATGTTAAATGACGGTTCAAACCATAGTTTAGGCATAGCAACTATAGTGGTGTTGAATTATGTGTCCTTCAAAATTTTAAGGATTACCTGCTATCTCAGGCTCTTGGGTCTGGAGTTTGGAATCAGACATGTTTTCTGTCAATTTTTTGGTTGTAATGTCTGGATAATGCTGCACCAGTTACTATGTTTGGCCTATAGCTACTTCAATTGACTAAAAGTAATCTTCTTACCTTCAAACTTGAATCCAGGTCAAGTCTGCTTGAAGACCTGAGAATGTTGGAAAGGATGGATGGCTTGCTGTTGTGGTGTATCACCTATTCAGCTGTCACAGGAGACCCCCTGGCACCTTTTGTGGGATCAGTTAATGCCTAAGCTCTCAGGGGGGGTGAATCAGGCTCCTGCTGGTAACCTTGCGTTAGGTTTATTCCCCTGTGTATGGTAGATTTAACTCCCACTAGACTGTGCACCTTTTTCACTAGACCTGAGAGATGGAGTAATAGGAAATCCAGCAGTACAGTGTGTCAGAAACCCTGGTGACCCACACTGTCCTGCTCTGCTGCTGCCTTGCCAGAGGCAGGGCAGGCAGCCCCTGTCCTCTCTGTCCCCTCAGACAGCACTGGAGGAACCAGGAGGGCGCACATGGAGCTGTGAAGACCTCAGGAATGTTAGCTAGTGTGCTGGAGATGTGTCTGTAGCAGCCATCCTGCCTAAAAGCACTGCATGGGAGGGGTGCTTGGGCTTTGGGCTGGCTCTGCAGGGAAGTTCTGCCTGGGCTCTGGGCCTGGGGCATGCCAGGGCAGTGCTTATGCCAGTGCCAACCAGTTCTTCACCTGGACCAGTAAATAAGAGAGAATGGGCACAACATTTGCTCTCTGGGGAGCTACAGTTGTGCTAGTGAAATATTTAGTCCAGAATGTTATGGTGCTTCTTTTGAATATGAGGCTGGACAGAGAAGATAAAACTGTATTACAAGGACACTCACAGACCTGGGAGGATTCTCCTTTCACCTTGGCTGGTTTAGTTGAGCAGATACAATTTTGTTGCAATGCCCAGGCTTGGAGTGCTGTTCTAGAGAGCAGCACTGACGCAGTGGGGCTCCTCTGCCCATCTCTGAGGATGTCTGGAGTCCTCCACAGAGGTTTGCCTCCACAGAGGTTTGCCTCTACAGCCATGTTCATTAAAACAGTCTGTCTGAACTAAAGTATCCTAATGAGAAAAGAAAAATGCTTATCCTGTCTATGGACAAATTACAGGATTCCTAAATGCTTTTATTTTTTATTTTTATTCAGCAACACTCAAGAGTGTGTATTCCTGCAGAAAAATCTTTCCTGCAATATCTCAAAAACTCACTTGTAAGAAGTCGCGCCTTGTCCGGTCTGGCAGAGCTTTTCCAGCCCCTCTCCTTGTCCTGCCTGGGCTGAAGGTGGTGTTGGACAGCCTGCATTGTTCCTCCTGGGGGTTGGTGGGAGCATGTGTCTCTCTGCTCTGCATCCCGTGAAGCAAAGGTGGGGGAGACTTGTCCATGGTCACAATGAAAAATTTCAAAATGAAACTTTCCTGTTCAAATTGGCACATAAAAACGTGGCTTTCCAAAGGTGCTTAATTTTTATAGCTCCACATCCTCTCTTGAGGAATTCTTTGTGCTGAACATATTCAGGTGTCAAAAATGAAGCATGAGTGATCTGAGTGAATCTCTGAATGGCTGCTCACTCCTGATAGTCACATGCCTGTAACAGTTTATTCCTGGTGATGGGGATAAACCCCATTCCCATCTCCAAAACAGGGAAATACATTGTAGAAACAAATTTTCAGTGCTGATATTGGCCTAGAGGCAGACCAGAGCCAGTAAAAACAGTTATTGCAGCCTTCAGATGAAATCTCTGATATGCAGTAGCTTTCCCAGATGTACAGGCACAAGGAGGATGGCTGGGTTCACATATTTTCTCACACATATCTGCTAATGAAGAAGTCCCATGTCCCACTGTAAATGTAAATACCCAGTAATGTTATATAAAGTTACGGCTTTCTCTAGAGAATTTTTGCTTCATAAATTTTTGGCAGCTCAGGATGGATGTAATCCTTCTCCTATGTGTTAAGTGGAAACAGGGCCTATTGCTGTCAGATCGCTACACTGAAGCCTGAAGCAATAAGGGATATCTTATTAAAGGACACAGAAATACACTTGCCATGAATTTTGAGACTTAGAATTTAAAATGTGTGTGAATATCACCTTTGAATAAGGTACTGCCTTCTGCCTGTATTTTATAACACAAGACAGGATTATTGTTTCACCAGAAAACATGAGAGGACTTGCTGCAGTGGTGGCATGTGAGGTTTGGATATCACAGAATTGTTTGGCCTTAGGTAGCTCATTCAAATGGTGCATGACACCTTTTTCCAGTGATCTGAAACATAACAAAGGCGTATTCCCTCTTACTGTCTCTGACTTAGCTGGGGTTTGCCACAGAGGACATTTATTCGCCACTGCACATAAAAGCTTTGAAGGATTTTGTGTTGGTGATATATTTAGTCTTTCTGTGCTGCTGGAAATTTTCTCATAGAAATCTCTGGGCACTGGTTTTGCTTATCTTTTGTTAAATTAATTTCCTAAACAATTATTTCACATGACCGCAACGTGATTTTACACAATATTTTATATAGCTCCATCTTAAAATCTGATTTATGAATCCTTTCTATCTGTCTTCAGACATCTGTTGTTTGAAAGATTCTCCAGTTGTATAAGGACCCCTGGATATATGTCGATAAGTCTGACTTCCTAGGTTGTAGTCAGCACCTGTTTTTTGGACATCTCGGTACCCTTTCCCAGGGGGATGTCCAAGTCTGGGATCTTTTCAAAGGGAAAACTCATCACAACCTAGATCAGCAGCTGAGATTCATAGAGCTAGCACAGAGGAACTAGGTGTGGTTACTAGGCTGATTCCAGATATGGGATCTTCAGAAACCTGTGTGAGCTATCTACATGTGAGTCTCTGTTGGCAGTAGGATTTTGTCCAGCAGTTTGAATTCCCTGGTCATCCAGGGAAGATTTTGCACTGGCCTGTGATATCTATGTATGTCCCATGAACACAAAGCAAGTCAGTTTGTTGGCCAGAACAGAGTGGGTTTGGAGTGTCAAGGGGCAGAGTGATCCTTCCGTGCGTCTATTAAATATATCTAACAGGGACAGCTGTCACAAGTAAAAATGCCCCTTAGAGATGACAAAGAGCACATGTGCACTTTGCAGGTTAAAAGCATGTGTCTATAATTGTGTCATTCTATGGTACTTATAAACATTTTGGAGAACCTAGCTAAAATTTATGATACGTGAAACACAGTGTTAAGGCATCATTGAGCCTCCACTGTTTTAAAAATCTGGCATCCCCTTTACTCGTAAGGCTAAACTGCTCAAAATTTATTTACACCCCATCATTTCCTTAGGGACCTGTTTTCCATAAACTAATGAGGCACTGGTGCAAGAGCTCTGCTGTTATTCCTGGCAAAGACCATTTTGACTCAGAGGCATACCTCACTGGATTTTTTTTCTTCAGTAGCTTAATGCAAATAATAGATAGGAGAAAATGCATAATGTTTTTGAGTATCAGAGACAAGTTGCAGACAAGACTGTGAAAGGTTAACCAATGCAATTACAAGTTGAAATCCATCTTATTGCACTTGTCCCCACAATTTTTCATGTCATACTCTTATCACCTGTTTCAGAATTGTACATAAGATTTGTTGAAGACCAGGTCAATCCACCAGCAACCACACTGCATGCGAGCTTGCAAAAGGGAAATGATGAGGTTGACATTCCTCATTGTGTCCAAAGGAGTGATATCTTGTTCTTTTTCCCTTGGTTAACAGTATGTCACACAATGGATCTTTCTTGTAACATTTGAGACACCAGAAGATTGCTCTTGAGACATACAGGACTTTCTAAGCAAGCGATAAGCTTAAGGTCAATTTTTAGAAGTAAAAAGCTCAAAGCTTCAATGGATTTTCTGAGTGGTGATTTTCAGTGCTGGGTGAAGGTTCTGTAAAGAGACTGGGCACTGTATACAGCTGAGTACAAAACTACAACAAAAGTGAACTATAGAAATCAAACACATTTCTTACATAATGCTTCCAATATGCACTTCAATTATTCACACCTTTGCACTAAGACCAATAAGAATCAAAAACTGATTTATTGATGAGACAAAAGTGGTTATTATTGGTGTGATTTCAATTGATTGCTAGAATATTAGCTTACTTAAATGAAAAATATCAAAATAAGTGTCTGTGATTAATGTCAAGGTAAAAATCTCTTCCCAATTACGTATGAAAACATGTCATTCTGCCCATGGACATGGGAGGATGGGCACACTCTTCTCCTTGGGCATCTAAAGCAAGGTGCCTGTGTAGGCGTCTACAGTTTCTCTGGGGTCATGGGAGAGAGAGAGGTGAGGGTAATAAGTGGCTCTGAAGATGGGCTTCTGCTCACAGTTTACTTTTAAGGAGGATGGAGAATCCCTGTGACTGATTGGCTGCTGGGGACCTGGGCTGCCCTCCTGGAGTGGGGAGGTGAATGCTCATGCTCCCTGCCAAGGTTATTAACCTCCCTGACATTTGTGAAAATCAGGGTAGGTAGGAAGGGCATTGTTGTGGTTTAATTCCAGCCAGCAACCAAGCCCCACAATTGCTCACTCACTCCCCCACCACTGGGATGGATGAGAGAATCAGAAGGGTAAAAGGTAAAAAACTCATGGGTTGACATAAAGACAGTTTAATAGGGCAAGCAAAAGCCACACATGCAAGCAAAGCAAAGCAAAGCAAAGCAAAGCAAAGCAAAGCAAAGCAAAGCAAAGCAAAGCAAGGAATTATTTAATTACTTCTCATGCGTAGGCAATGGTGCTCATCCATTCCCAGGAGAGCCGGGTCCCATCATGTGTAATGACTGCTTGGGAAGACAAATGCCATCACTCCAAATGTCCCCTCTTCCTCCTTCTTCCCACCACTTTATATACTGATTCCACATGGTATGGAATATCCCTTTGTCATTTGGGGTCACCTGTCCCAATTGTCTCCTCCCAACCTCCCATGGACTCCAGTCTCCTCAGCAGCATGGCAGTATGAAAAGCAGAAAAGGCCTTGATGCTGTGCAAGCCTTGTTCAGCAATAAAAAAAAAAATCTGAGAATTATCAACACTGTTGGCAGCACAAATCCAAAACATAGCCCCACAACAGCCACTGTGAAGAAAATTAACTCTACCCCAGCCAAAACCAGCACAGAAGTAATTTCCCCACAGCCTAAAAACCAGTGTGCCAAAGCTGAAACCAGAAGCTAAGTGTCCTAATTTGCTGTTGTGTTCCTTAACTAAAAGACTAGCTCTTCCTGCAGAGAAGAAGTAGTAGTTATTAAACACAGGAGACGAAATGTGCAGAAATAGTGATGAACTAGAGGTATAAAACAGGATTTGCTTGTTTGGTTGCTCCACCCTCCCCCATTCATCTCAGTTTTAATCTAGTTTTCTTTAAGCACTCAGTGGAATTCAGTCCTTTATCTGTGAGCCCTCAGGAATGTAGAGCAACCAAATAGGACAGAAGTGAAATCTTCAAGCAGGGAATGTCCATGTATATTTCACAAGCTCCATGAGGAGTTACTATACCACAAAGTGACCATGAGGAAGAAATCAACGAGGCCAAATTGTCATTGGATACAGAAATAATTTTTTCTCTGACCTTTCTTTTGCTCACTGTGTCACTTAACTGATTACAGTTACATAAGGATGTATTCTTAATAGCTACTCATTTAAAAATTTTAATTTAATAAAATCCACCTTGAAGATGAGAAAAACATTACAGCAAATACTAAAAATTCTAAATAATTCACTTTAAAAATAACTAATGAAGCTTAAAGTTCAAAAGTACTAATCAGGATGTGTAGAAGTGGATTGTGCATCACATTTCAAATTGTATAATTTCTGTGTTGTATCTCTGAAACATAAATCCTATGGTAAACCAGATGAAATCTGTTCACACTGAGAATAGCCATTACAAAATGCTTCTGAATTACACTAGGAAAAGTACTGTGATAAGTATAACTGTGTTGAATTGCAGCATATTATACAAAGAGTACTGTTTAAAAAAGAATTCCGTTTTCTGATATGTTTTAGATCTTCTAATCTATCCTGGTAGCCCAAGTTTAAATTTTCCATGCAAACTTTTTCTTTTCTTAAATCTTAGAAGGTGATGAGGTCCCATGCTTCTAGAGTATTTCAGACTTTCCATTTCTTTATTATGTGTGTATGATGTATAGTGCTTTTATGTACAAAGTAAATAATGGCTTTTAGATATAAGCAGACAGATTTGTAAATTTAAATATTATTATATATTTATAACTGCATCCAGATTATTTGATAATGCCCATGTCTGCCTACTCTCACAGAATGTATGAATGTTTTCGTTTCATTGTACGATGCTGTATCGCCTGTATGTGTGTAAGCACTTGAAAATATTCCCACAGATGTATAGGGATGATGAAGCCCATGTTCAGCCCTTAGAGTGGGTGACAGACCCTTGACTTGAGCATACTCCTGGCAAAATTTGTTGCTGATTAGGGGCAGAAATGAGTTTTTACACTAAACATGCTCAACATATCAGGTAATACATTTGGCCAAGAATGTCTACAGTCAAAGACGTCTATCCTGGCAGGCAGGTACTGAGATGCCCAGCATGGTGCTTTAGAGATGCTGTGATCTCCTGCAGCCTGGCAGAGGTCAGGCAAGTGCTACAGGCAAGAGCATGGGTGGGTAGAAGAAATGGTAGGAGTCACAGCACACCCCATTCCCACCAGTCCCTCCTTATCTCTGGGTGCACACTGCCTCTGATAAGCACAGCACATGGGTTTCCCTCATCTCTCTGGTTCAGGTTTGGTCTGCAGAGGGAAAAGGGAGAAGGAGCCTCTGTCTCGATTCTTTACCCTAAGTGAAGCCAGAGAAAATACAGGAATTGGTCAGTTTTGGACACAGCCTCCATCCCAGGCTGCAGGTTCTTGCAGCTTTGCTTGCACTGGGTGGAGATGCTGGAAAAACATCATGGTGAGCTGCATCTTCTGAAAGCATGCACTTGTGCATGCATGCATACATACACCATGGGTGCCCTTCTTGCAGCCAGGTTTTTCACTGCAGACACCTCAGTGAGATGAGAGTGGGGCAGGAAGGGAGAGCAGGCCCATCACTTTAGTCAGCAGCCTCTAGGACAGAAACAGTAAATTCTGTCAGAATTTACTTCTGTAAATAGGTGAATGTACCAGCAGGTTGGACGGGACAGTTATGGGGTTATTCAGGAAAAAAACATGTTTCCCAGACTTACCCAGGTCTTGCCCCAGCTTGTCATGCACTATGACCTTACATACCCCATGGTATGCTTATTTTTGTTTTATTAACCATCATCCATTCTGACTCATAGCAGCATGGCCAGAAAACAAGGATCTGATTTCCTTGCACTCCCTTCCTGCAACCTCAGCCCCATCCTGCTCAGTGTGGAGTGAGATGACCAGCGCAGTGGGACTGCCATGAGTAGGGGATTAATGGTGTCTGAATGCACTCCAGCACTAAAAGCCACCTTGGTGGGACACTGAGTCTGTGCTGCACTGAGGGACAGAGAGCACCTTTGGGAGATTTATTCCTCTACTTAGACCCTCATAATTTTTTTTCCTTACCTTTGCAGAAAAGGAATTTAATAAATCACCAAGAAATGCCTCATATGCTCACAAGGAAAAACCATTACCTGCACATTTTCTGCATGCATGCAGCATTGTATCTACATTACAAATGTCACAAACATGTCTTAGAATCTGTCTGCTTCATTTTTTCCAGATGGCAGAAAACCAGCTTTCTACAGCTGTTCCTTAAAACATATTTTTACTTAAGTAATGGTGTTTTGCTGAACAATGGTACTCATAAACAAGTAATAATGATCTGACCCATTTTGCACTGTTTTAACTGACTACCCAAGACACAGAGAAGTGATGAATTTTGCTTACAGGATCTGTTTTTTTCTTTGCTTCACAGTGTAACTGATGCTCACAAAAATTATGTAGAATGGGTTGTCAGATGTGGCAGCATTTTTTTCCACTCTGAGGCTTTGTATTTTATTTGGTTATATTTTTAAATAAAGTAGCACTCAGCTGGGGAAACAGAATTTTGAGTATCAAAAGTCCTGAGACATTTTATTTTTGCTAATTTAAAGACTTTATAAAATGCTCTTGAAAATAAGGTCTTGGAATACACGTTTTCCTGTATAATACTTTACTAATGGCAAATTGGAATTTTCTGAGAAAAAAATACTGTCATTACGTGTCTCATTTAATTCCACTTGATATGAGAAAAGTCATTTAAGCTTCTTGAAAATATTGTGTATGTCTTTGCAAAAGTTCTGAAATCAGGGAATTTATGAGGAACTACAGTCAGATGCAAGTAAAGAGAATCACAGACCTGCCTTTAACAGTTAGGGGATGTCCATCTTTGTATTTTTTGAGGAAATAAGTCCTCAAATCTTTCACCTCTACCTTCCATCTTCCATCCATCCATCCATCTTCCAGCTACCTGAAATCATGGCTATAGAAATCATTACTATATGAGTGTCAAGCTGAAAAAACAATCCCTTGTGAAAAACAAACAAAATAATGTTTAAAAAATTTCCTTCCAATCTTGTCTTCTTGTATCGGGACAAATAATTTTTTTCTCTTTTGTGTTCCATTTCCTTGTTTCTAAAATGGAGTATGTGATCCTGGTGCTAGAAGGAAATGGTTTAGTCTCTCCTATTGCAAGTTCAACTTTTCTTGCACAAAAAATGGGCCACACCATCAGTGAGTGCAATGTGGAGCAAGTCAAACAACAAGGTTGGGTTTTGCATGGAAATACCAGTTTGCTGAAATCAGATTTCTGACCGGCTACTCAAACTTTTTTCAACCAGAATAAAATTGCTGGTTAAAAGCAGCAAGAGCAAACATCTACCTGATGTGGAGAATTTTAGTACAGAGACAAAAACACTGCAGAAAATTCAGAGGAAATTAAACATTTTTCAGCTTTTTCAGCATGCAAGGCACCTTTAGGAAGCCTCCTTCTCAGGAATCTTTGCTGAAAGGTAAATTTATTTAAAAAGATAAACTCTACTTTGTTGTTGCAAAGCATAACCTCCTGTCAGAAAAGACTAGAAGTGCTGTATATGCTCAGTCTGGCCTCAGTAATGGCTTGTTGTGCCAAAGGAACATAAGTTGTTCCTTCATGCACAGTTGAAAGTGGCTCAGAGAGTGAGGATACAGTGTAGCATTACCATGAAGAAAGTGAAGGCACATTTGGCACTAATTTACCCTGTTTTCAACCCGAAAACCCCAGCATTTGCCTTGACAACCATACGCTGCGTGTTCACAGAGCACTGCAGCTATCTGGAACATGTTAAGAAAACAAACACATACCAAGACATGTATCTCATGTGGACTAATACTAATTTTACAATGGTTTGAAGGAAAAATCTGCAGGACATTGCAATTGCTTCTCCCCTTTCTGACTTTGTTGGGCATCTGGGAAGTTGTCCCTATGCTGTATTTTTCTGGGACCTGTTCACATCCTTCCCGCAGCTGGAAGGGAGATGTTGGAAGACAGCAGCACACCCAAGGGGTGAGTTTTGGATCAGTCTGGAAAGATAATGCTGAGGCATCCATGCTCCTGCTGCCTGTTTATGTAGCACTTCATCCTCTCCAGGTTTCCCCTGCAACAGCTATACTCAGTCATTTTTGTAGACAGTGCAAAGTCTAATTTGGGGCTTTAATACAGCATGAATTTCCTCTATTCACTACACCCTCAAGAGGATGCTTCAGGTTTTTACTGTTCACAGCACACACTCAGGCTTGACTTTCTGGAAAGAGTTCTCCAGTTGTTGATGGCTTGGTCAAAAATACTGACACGCTCCCAAGATTAGTGACACTGTATTTTTGAAGTAATTATCTCTTTGTTTACCTAAATCCAGGTCAAGTGAAGTCTCATTTGGATGTTTTCAAGACAATCATCTGAAAAGAAATTAACAAAATGCATTACTGAAGTTGAATTTTCTTAATTGGTTTGCAGTCTATAAGAGACTGCAAAGCACAGCTTTCTTCTCTGCAGAGAATGTCATACCAATCTACCAAGTCTTTTTGTTAGGACATCAGAATTTCCAAGTCATTAAAAAACATTACCATTTTGGTGGCATGATAAATTTCCAGAGGAGTAATGGAGATTTTGCGAAGACAGAGTGGCTGCTGAGGATCCAGAAAGTGGGTGATCCAGCAGCTCAGTAGTCTATGTTCTGTAGTACAGAGTATTGACAGACTACAGCCACTCTATGTCTAAAGGTCCCTGAGACTTGCCTTCTCTGTAGTGACTGTGATTACAGCACTTGTGTTCTTGGAAACACTCCACAACTCCCCTCTTTGGTCCTTTCTCCACCCCTCCCCCAAACCTATGTCTCTTCCCCTGACCTCTTCCCTAATGTGAAGTATTATGGAAGATCTAAAGGACTTTTATTCATTGTCCCAAGCTATCATCATTGTCTGACAATCCCCCACTCATCTCATGTCAGCCTGTTTGATCCTGTCTTGGTTCAGAGAAGCCATCCCAACAAATCAGGGATCCTGGCTTCTGGTCCAGTCATCCCACTTCTTTATACTCAGTGAAAGCTAACTGAAGTTAAGCAGAGGGGGCATGTTTTTTATTTCTTTAATAAATTTAAGTCAAGACCATTTACATATATAAAAGAAAGTTCCATGAGGTTTTTAAACCCTCCAAACATAGCCCTCAAAATTCAGCCAAAATTAATGCAGCCACAATTTCCATGGAAAGTACCATCAGATGGAGAAGGCTATGCCAGCCAGCGTGCCTACAATGGCTATTCAGTCCCCTCCACTCTTCTCACCTTGACAGATTTTGTAGGGAGACGGGGAAAAGGAATGACTGTAACTCTAAAATGATGTCATACCCTCTGCTCAGGAGAAGATCACCAAACCTTTCAAAAAGTCTCTTACAAAATCCCTCATAAGAGGCTGTTAAAGAAACTATGCAATCACAGAACAAGAAAGTGCTGTCAATGATTAGAAATGGAACAAGAGAAAATGTAAGAAAAAGGAAAAATGACTAGGTTTAGACAAGCTGAAAGTAAAACAGGTACAATCCATGCTGCAGAATAGCATCACTGGGAAAGAGGTGAACAGTGAGGGAGTTCTTGGATGTGAGCAGGGTTACACTGTTCACTGAGTGCCCCACAACTCTTGGTAAAGATACATAAACCACTCACAAGAATTACAGTGCATTTAAAATGAACTTTTATAATTAATAAATGAGCCCAGCAGAAAGATCTATGAAGTCCTTCAGTAAACTAGCAGTGTCCAAACCCAACCAACTGTAAAAACCTCCTGTTTCAAAAGCAAATGCCTTGATACCACGGGAATGATGGGCACAATAGGAGAGGAAAACATCTTCCTCTGAAATTATTCATCTCAGCTGAAATTGGTGACCAGTGCTCTCTTAGATAACGAGTGAAGATCTGACTTTGATTATTGGCATAAATACTGAAAATGGAAAGCAGGAATAATAAGGACACAAGCCAACAGCTGAAAGGAAGGTGGCATCTTAGAAATAGATTATTCCATAATTTGATTACCACTGGGATTTTCATGAATTTTCTTTAAAACATCTTGGTAAGTCTTAAAAACAAGATATTAGACTAAGAAGTTTGTGGCTTAATGGAGTATAGCAATTCTTAACATAAGTGGGAGGTCAATAAAGTCTAACACGATATAGGCTATTGCTAAAGCTAGAACATACAGGATGAATAAATAAAAAATATGTCTGTTGTTTTTAAAAGGAAAATAGATCCTCCCCCTCCAAGATGTAGGGTATCCACTCCTCTCCAGTTGGTAAGGTACAGCTGAGAGATCAGGTTAATGGAAAGGAAGGCTCTACAATTTTTCCTGGTTTTTTTCTGTTTGTGCATGTTTCTAAATGACCATGTGCATACACGAGCATACTCAGTACTCTTTGCAAAGACTAATGGATTTAGTGGCACATATTCAGCATCTATGCATTTCCCAAATCACCACATCTGCAGGGAAAAATAAAGTGTTGAGTCCCTCTATCCGTCACTTGTGTCAGGCTTGTACAAAGCTGTGTTTTACACAGGTCAGATTGTTCAGATGCATCACTTAAGTCAGTCATGAGTAGGATGAAGTGTGGGGAACACTGAGAGGGAATGTTTTACAGAATGAAGGGCTTCAGGGAAAGGACTGGAAATGGAAAAACAGCCATGATGGACTGTGCTTCTCTAGCTGTCAGATGCAGCTTGGAAGTCAACCAGAATGTCTAGAAAAAACAGTTTTTTCATATCCTGGTGACTAAGTTCTTCTTTCATTTTTTTCCCCTTCCAATGTTTTTAAAAGTCTTTTACATTTTTTCACTTATACAAAAATGGAGTGTTATGGGAAAAACTTCTTTTTCTATACAGAAAGTTTTGTCTTCTACCAACCAGGGCATATTTAGAATTGATGCTGTCACTGAGGGAGCTGCACACACAGAGAAAGTAAAAAATTGACCAAAACATCTCTGGAAATCAATTTGTGTTTAAAGTTCTGGTTTCTAAGATTATGATTATTATTTTCTGTTATTACAGACCCTAGGCAACAGTGAAATTCTGGGCATGGGACTAGCAATGGCAATTCCATGCCTAGACTAAATAGACGAGGCAGCTGAATAGGAAAAAAATTGCAACATGCAAGACAGAGAGGGGCAATGCTGAGAGCTGAACACATCTCTTGGGTCCCACAGCATTAACCACAACCTCAGTTTCTCTCACCTACATCTTGCACACCTAAAAGTATCACCAGTCCCATCACTGCAGGTTGCAGCTACCCATGGGTCCAAGGCACCTGCTGTTTCCTCCTGCCATGAATGAGATTCCTGGCACACTGCCCCACTGAACACCAGGCCCTTTTCAAGATGACTGCACTGATGGTGAAAGTGTCTGTATAGTCTCCTGGCTTGAAAAAGTGCTGTTGCTAAAAGAAAATAAACTTAGTTTTGTTGTTTTGGTTTTAAAATTTCTTCTGACTGGAATTTGATTTTCACTTCATTAGTGACCAAGACATACATGGTTCTCCCACACAAGCAACTCCTGGATTGTGGTATCTGTTGCGGCACATTCTCAGAAAGTTCCTGCCCTCGTAGGCATGGATATAAAGACTGGCACCATCTCAAGATCTTTCTGGCTTCTCATCAGCACTGAGAGTTCAGGTCTCCAGAGACCTCTTGGAGTTGCTGTATATTGCCTTTCTTATCAAGCTGTTATGTAAACTCTCAGTACTGTGTGTAAGGTACTATCTCTTGATAGCTTTATCTCTCATTGTTTCTGACCTGGCTGGGGTTTGCCACAGAGGATGTTTATTTGCCACTGGACATAAAAGCATCAAAGAGAGAATACACCTTCGTTACATTTCAGATCACTGGGGAAAGGTGTCATGTAGGATCACTTAAATGAGCTACCTAAGGCCAAAACAAATCTGTGGTATGCAAACTTGGTTCTACAGGCAGTTTAGGAATTTAGTTCTTCAGGTGGCTCCAGACATTGCAAATAAAGTGACAGGGGTGGTATAGACACTGTAGATAATGGTCCAGCTTCTTTTCAGTAGCCTGTCACTGCCTTCCTGATATAAGAGAATCATCCACAATGCTCTGTACCGCACCACATCACGTGTTTGCTGCTGCATCTATGCTCATTCAAAACACTTCCCTTGGATCAGTAACTTTTGATGCCTGTTGTGGAGGCAGAGACTTCTGCTGAAATTTAGTCATATGCCCCATTTGTCTGTAGTGGTTCACACTGAGCTTTCTTCATTAGAGCAGCCAATTCATTTGCAGTGTGCCATTTGTGAGGGCTTCATCTTTTCCTCCGCTAGTTAGTAATTCACAGAGCTTATGGATGTGTACTGATGTTAGTGTAGTTACCCATTAATTATTATTACACACAAAGCCATTGCTGACTTAGTGTACTCTGGGTTATCATTTGCATACTTATTATGTCCAACTTAGTCTCATCAGTGATGGTTAAAACTTCTGCCAAGTCTGGATCAGGTGGGAATACACTCAAATCCTTCCCATTTGCTATGCTCTGAATGACATGTAATGGTCTGTTATTTTAAACAAGTAGCACAGTTTCTGCTGACTCACCTGGCTACTTTCTGTGCTGCTGAAATTTATGTTGTTCATCAACCACATCTATTTTTTGTCCAAAAAAAGTATTTAAAACTTTTAAACAAATGTATTTAAAAAGTATTTAAAACGAATGTGCTATTGTGTTTGTTTCTGGCTAGGAGGAACACCTTAAAGTGCAGACCTACCAGCAAATCCAATGTAGTATTGACACACTTGCTCTCCTGTCACCCATCCCACCCACACCACTCCCTTTTCAGCCACTCCCACAGATTTACTGGCTGATTTCATTTTGGATTCTTCTTTTGCCTTTCCAGGATGTAGTTTACTGCACAATATCTACTGTCTGCATCAGTTCTGTTGCTCAGTACAGATGCAGGAGATTTTCTACACTGACAGAAGTGTTTTTCTATGCTGTACCTGTGTGGATGTAACCATGCCGGACAGCAGTCATGTGAGACTCCTTGGGAGCAGAAAGTCCAGCAATGCAAGCTCTGGCTTGCTGATCCCTGTGCCAGCAAATATATGTATTTTAAGAGAAACATAAACAGAGCTTGTCCTGGTTATAGGACAGCTAGGGAGATGCAGCTGAACTTGTAGGACAGTCAGCCTTCTTGGCAGATGCCTGGGGTAGCACCCAGGCAACTCAGGTTTGATTTACAGTTAAGTCATCTAAGTTTATTTCTCAGAAATACATATTTAAAAAATTCTTAAATTAAAACATGGTTAAAACTCTCTACAATAAACAGAAGACTTCAGAGGAAAGAATGACTGCCAGCTTTGCTTTTTGTTCAAGCTGTAACAGATTTGAAGTTTATTTTATACTCGAGGCTTAAAAGATGCTTTAAACAGTTCTTCAAAAGGAGCTGCACATCTGTGAAAGCACTCTCTGAATACTTCAGATAATGTTCAATCTGGGTTGGATGCCCCAGAGATCAAGTCAAAGAGAGAAGTGATTGTTTTGCTTTTGATATCTATACCAAACCCCCTTAAAATGGGTGACATTTCAGCTGCAAGCACATTATCAGTAGCCTGAGATCAGAATAGCTGTCAAGTACTTTCAGTTTGGAATAAAAACCAAACAAGCAATAGAGGTCATGAGTTAAAGATTTAGGACATGCTGTTAAACTTCTCAAACCTTGTTCTCCTACAGAAAGGAAGCTGTAATAGCTCTCCATATAACTTATATATCATGGTGGTGAAGGAAGCCCTAACAGACCAACCAGTATTCCAGAGAATGCTTCTGCTGTATAATTATTTGAAAAATGAAACTCTGTATGACTGGGAGATTAACAGGACAGATTGATTTTTCTCAGAGTTCTCATATCTATGTCTTCAGCAGAGGCTGTGTTAGACTGGTCTGTCCCAGGCTCACACGATGGGAACAAAATGACTTCATGCTGGCTCTGTTGAGTCTCCTGCATCACGCAGTCTGGGACAATCTGGTGCAGAGTGGCAACTTGTCTTTTGCAGTTCAGGGGTCTAGTTTTTCTTTTCAAAACTCCAGAATTCTTACATGACAAGGTGAGACAAATCTATTGAATTTTGTCTTAACAATAATTTCCTCTCAAAGACATTTTTGTTAGGAATGACAGAGGATTTTGTCGGTGTTGAAAGGAGAGGAAGTCCTTCCACCCCACTTTGGCTGAATGAAGAGTCCATGACATCTGCTTGTCTTAATTACCCTGTGTTGCTCTGTAGATGAGTGCTGACGATTTATGTCTTCCAAAGCATGCCTGGTATCTCCAACATTACCTTCTGACCTAAGAAATCTCAGTCCTTCCACTGTAAGCTTCTTTCATGTGAAGGCCCGGGAAGACCCCAGCTGTTCATATCCCATCCTGATGCCTTCTAAGCACTCAGAATAATTTCATTTTATAGGGATTTTTTTGTTTGTTTTGGTTTTGTTGTTGTTATTTATTTACTTTTGTTTGTTTGGGATTTTTGGTTGTTCAGATTTGGGGTTGTTTGTTTGTTTTGGTGGTTTTGTTTGTTTGGTTGCTTTTTTGTTTGTTTCATTTAGTTTTGTTTTTTAACTAGTGGTTAGGAATTCACTGTTAGGAATCAAGGGAAATGGTAACCTATTCCAAGCTGTCCTTGTAGGTGCTATCTTCAGTGTGAGAAATCCCTTCTCTGTCTTACAGTGAACAAACTTCACCCTGTCAAGAAAGATTTCAGGTCTTCTTTTGTGTAATTCCCTATTCTGGCAGCCAGGCAAAATTAACAGATCTTCATGAAACTCACTTCCTTCTGTTCACAAGCTATGAATGAAGATATTTCTCAAAACCCTCTATAGATCTTCACAAGCTTTGCATGTTTCTATCACAGGATTTGAAGGTGTAAGGCATATCACAGTATTTGAAGGTATCAGACAAGTAACACCAGGTACCACTAGTGTGAAAACTTCGCATAGCCTGCCAAAAGTGCACTGATTGTCCAAATGTCCCAGACACATACACTACAATGCAGGTGGAGTTTCCTGATTCTTCGAGGTCCTGAAGGGAGCCAAGGTCTAGTCAGCACACTCTACCCTGCTGCAGAACCTAGAAGAGCTTTGGTGATCTGAAGTGTTGTTATGGAGGTCATTGAGCTCAGTTTCCAGAGTTCGCTGCATATTCTTTCCATATTCTTTCTCTGGCTCCCAGGAAAAATGGAGGGATGGTTTGTTTTTTCTTAGAGTCCTTTATTCCACCAGTCCTCTGTACATATGCAATAACTTATAGATGCTGGTCTGAGGAGGTCTGACAGCTGAGGGTAGGTGAGCAGTAGCAGTCTCTTGTCTGGGATGGAGAGTGTGTAGGGAGCTTCCTCTGTTGATCTTCCAGGTCTTGGGAGAAAGGTTGGGTTCTCAGTGTCCTTTTCTGGGGAGAAGAAAAAAGCTTTCTGTGAAATCCCTCATAGAAATATTCACTCAGTGTAATGGCTTCTTAAGCTCTGGAATGACTCATACCACCTAATTATTGACGTATTGAAGTCAAGTGTTGAATCTATTTGCTTGGCCTCAGTGGAGAGAAATGGCTGTTCCCAGGTTGATTCATTCAAGCTATCATGGGCATTTGTTTTAGGACAAGTTGTCCTTAGAGGGTGACCATCACTCTGTGTTGGTTGTAGGGTTGGATGTTCAGGCACATAGAGAAGTTGGACCCCAGGGCAGATAATTTTTTGTGACCTCTTTAGAAAAAAAAAATTTCTTCACTTTTTGTTCTCTTTCTCTGGCATGAAAGAAAATCTGTTTGCAGTAACACACTATGATATTTTAAGGACTGTGCAGCCAAGGTGTTTAAATGTCTATTTAAAAACTGTGGCCTCAAAACTATAAACTGAGCAGCAGTTTAGATATTGGCATTGCTCTTTAAACTACATATATTTAATTTCTCTAAGATTTCCTGTATTTTTGCTAGAAACTATTTAGGAGCTTTAGAATTTTGCTTATCACCTGTGTTTGCAGGGTCTGTAATTCATCTGGAAATGTAAAATCTATATTGTTAGCCTTCAAGGTATCAACTCTGAGTCATATGCTTTTTTTCTGGATACAGGTTAGGGAGAGATTCATTGCCTTGCAAGATTGAAAAATGAGAAGGTGAAAAGAGTATGAGGTGCTCAGAAACTATGGGAGTTGGGAACCAGGTGAGGGCTTGCAGAGAGAACGAAATAAAGAAATTTTGCTATGATAAGACAGCAGCTGCTGCTGTACTGTAATAACAAAGCAAGTACTATTCCATTAAAAGATGAACTGTTATTGATGAAGGACATACCATAAAAAAAAGAAGCAGCTTTGCTGCAGAAAATTATGTTGTGCCTGATACTGTAATGAGTAACATCTCACAGGCAATAGGAAATATATCCTAGAGTAGGAATGATTAGGGATTAGAGAGAAAATATCACCTTGCATGGAGTTGGAAGCCACATCTCAGTGGGAAGAGATAGAAGATTCCTTGATTTTGAACTGTGCTTTCCTCTCCTGCTCACAGCAGGTGAAGGATGCCATCGTGCTTTCCTCGTGAGTGTTGTCCAAAACCTTCTCTGTTTGTCAGGGATGTTGAGGATACAGGCTTTGTCTGATATACCAGTGGGCAGCCCTGTATTTAAGGTGGGAGTCTTGGCTCATAGGGAATGCAGGCAGCCACCTGTGGAAGTCACTGCAGTTTTCAGAGACATTTTTCCACGTTAACTAAACATGGCTTTAAAACAACAGCAACTCCTCAGAGGTTGCACAGGCAGGTTCCACCAGGGCTCTGTGCTCTGCGGGCTCTGTGCTCTGTGTCCCCCGCCAGGTGTCCCCTGCCAAGTGTCCCCTGCCAGGTGTCCCCTGCCAAGTGTCCCCTGCCGTGCGTGCGACAGGAGCGGCGGCAGCCAGAGAGGACGCGGGTGTTGGCTCTGAGTCAAACTCGAGAGCAGTTCCTCTAACCTTGGGCTGTCATTACAAAATAGTGTTCTGATCCAAACTGCCCCTATTTTACTGCCCTCAAACCTGCGGTGTGGCTGGGGCTGGTGGGGAAGCAGGAAATTCACTGGACTTTCAATTATTGTAATTTTTTTAAAGCTGTGGAAGTGGTCCTCCAAGATGATGCTCAGAACAGAATGGAGAACTGTTTGCCTTTTAAATGCTACATCTAACTATTGATAATTATTTGTAAAAATATCCAACCTGATTAAGAACTGGAAGTTAGACTTTTGGAAGACTGCTTCAGATCATGATTTGCCACCATTTGCCATGTGTGTGGCCACAGATCCAGTTCCCTGTATGTTACCGAGCTCTGCCCATGGTTCAGGTGTGTGATTTGTCCTTCAGCTGCCTTTGTAGTGAATACAGTGCATGGTCATGTACCAGCTATGATGGTCAGTACATGTTACTCTTCTGCAGCTGAGGACAAGCCAGTTAATGGAGACTGATCATATCTGTTCAGTCCAGACAGGTGCTGAGGAGAATGTTCATATGCAGTTGCTGAACACTGCACATTTTTGGGAAAAAAGCATATGATGTTAAAACTAAAGCTATTGGCAGCTTGCAAAACAGGTTTTCAAAAAAGCAATCTAGAGCCATAGGTAATGTTTCTCCATCCTGAAATATTAGGTGATGGTCAAGAAGACTGAAAAGTACACCCTAATATTATTCTCCCATCATTCAAAAGAAGTGGAAGATAGTGTCGTGTTAAATATGGCTAAAAAAGACTAGACAGCTTCACATGTGTTTTGGGCAGATGTCAGAACAGCAGAAACAAGAATGAGTCAATGACTGCTAAAGAAGGGCAGCCTTGTTCAATGGCAATGCTTCTGTAACTTCATTTTCTCTTTTTTAATTTTTTGCTAGAGATTAGGGCAATCTAAAATTTAGTTATGTAGTGTTGTTCTTTTAGGTCAGATCTAAGTACTTGGCCTTTCTACGTGGATCATAGAGACAAATGTGGAAAGCAGTCATTCTCATATTAAGATGTGTCTGTAGAGGAGGTGGGATGAGTTGAACTTTGGAGACATTTGTCCCCACCAGGATGACTGTAGAGACATTCTGAGCTGGAAGTTCAGCTCCTAGATGGATACAGCCAAATGAGGCGAATCCTTTCTCAAGCACATGCACATAAAATTACAAGTACTCCAGACATATGACAACTGAAATAGTAAGAAAAGCAGCCAAATATTTAAAAGCTAAAGTAAACATTCTAGAACTTTAGTACTGAAGATAATTTTCCACTGAAAGATATTTCTTAAAGATGTTGATGGAACCTCCTCCCTTGAAAATCCTGATAATGTTTTTATTAAGACTAGATGTTGTTCTAAAAGCCATCTCAAAAGTTCAAGAACTCAAGAGTTCAACTCAATATGAAAAAAGAATTAATTCCTCAAAACTTTATGCTTGGACAGAAGTCAGATGGCAAACTGAAGTTTGCTCCTAAAGTCCATCAGTCTGGTGGTATAAGCAAGAAAGATGATACAGCAAGAAAAATACTAAGACTGGACTGGGATGATAACTTGAATGAAAATGAGTAAAAAATTACATGTCTTTTGTTGAGGTTGTCATTAAAAACATAGAAAGTGTTCTCCAAGTACCAGTACCATGCTCTTCAACATCCAAAAAAGGACACAGGTAAACCCAACCACAGGTCTTTAACACAGAAACACAGCTCTTGAATACCAGATGTTCATTTAGAAACACCGTCTAAGAGAATTAGCATGTCCATTGGGAATTACTGTGTTTCCACTTCCTGCTAAACGAATATCTGTGAAGCTTTACCTGAAGAGACATTCCCATCCCTGTGTTTTATACAGCAGGAGTTCACTGGTGTAGCATGGGCCAGGGAAATTTGCATACGGTCAGAAGCTGAGATATTTTTCTGATTTTCGAGCTTGTCAGAGCTTAATACACTACAGTGAAACTTGTAAAAGTTCTCTTTGAACAAAAAAGGGGGCATATAACCATCTTTGTTCAGCAAAGTTGAACATCCTACGTAAGGCATGAAGCAGCTACTTTTCCCTGGCCAGGAGTTGCTCCTGTGAGTGGGTTGCTCACTGACTGCATTTGCAGAAGTCACCTGGCAGAATATTCACCAAATTAGTCCAATGGGAGCAAAGTGAGGTGTTTCTATTGCTACATTACACCATGTATTGTGTCTGTCTCATGTCATCTCTTATCCTATCTTATCTGGTGGCCTCACTGAGAAGAAAAATGTCACTGTGCCTGGCATGTACCTTCCTTGAGAAGCAGAGGAGGAAAGCTGGTAGTGTCAGGGAAGCAGGGAAAGCAAATTCAAATGTCTGCATAGGGCTTTTAAACCACTAGAAATAAGTAACTGGACTGAAGATTTCTCATAGGAAGAGACTGTTCTATGTAGATACTGAAAGGAAAGTGCTAGGACACAGCTGACCTCAGAGACATTCCTAACTGCACCCCTTTCTGAGCCTTCCAGGAATCAGGAGGTTCATTACTATCTTAAAAATGAGAAAACCAGAAAGTGTAAGCAGAGGGATTCAAACCAGAACCCCTGTTCTTTACAAACAAGGAGTTTGCTATGCTGAGCACCTGGGGTTTGAATGGCTCTGTTGCTCTGCCTGCACAGAGAAGAACAAGTGAATGAAGGTGCTAATGGAGAGCCTGGTTTTGGCTAGGCTGCAAAACTCATTGAAACAGCAGAGCCAAGACAGTGACAATATTTTGGCGTGCTTATGCAGTTGTCAAGGTGACCCTATATATCATTTTATGTGTTTATTTTTCTATATGTGTACAGTCACCTCAATGACTTGGCATGTTTTCTAGATATGCCAGCCAAACCACACCTTTTCTGTTTGGCTCTACCTTCAAACTTTCTGACATGTCAACTTCTACAAGGAAAGATGGCTGGCAGAGGAGTCTTTGGTCTTGGCTGGGATGTAGTGCCTTTTTTTTGCTGCAGTCATAGGGCACAGAAGGAAGAATCTGTGTTTATTTCCACATAGAAAATAAAGACAGTAAAGACAAGAGGAAAAAGGGCTAAGCAGGAAACAGTAGAGTAGGCATTACTTTTTAAACCAAGCAGTGTGTGAGGTTTTAAAACATAACAGCACAGGACTGCCTATAGCTTAAAGCCATCTGATGAAACCAGTTAGTAGAACAGTCTCATCTGAAAATACTTGGAAGTATAAGAGCCAGGAAGTATAAGACCCTGCAGAGATTCACTTTCAGCTTCATGAATAACTAATACTGCATTATGGGTGTAATATTTAATGTTTATGGCTGGCTTGTGCACTCACTTTCTAGGGGCCCAACAGTCACAAGCTGTACAGTGTTTTAGTGAAGCATCTTCTCAGACCTTGCATAAAAACTAGAAACAGAGATGGTCTAGAGATATCCAAAGTGAGGCAATGCTTTTGAGGATTGGAAAGTTGAATTGTCAGAGGAGCTTAGTAGCTCCTATCTCATTGACAAAGGTACCTTTTATAGCCATGAGAGCATGTTTGAAAGAACTACTGCATGAGGAAAGGGAGTGGAAAATGTTACGCTGGGAACTCATGTTTCATCCTTAATGACATTTTGCCCTGACATGGAGAATGATATTGTTATGCTGATCCAAGAAAAGTGTCTTCCAGGACCTTGTGAAACAGGGAACTTGATTTTCTGAAGCAAAAAGCAGTGAGATGATATGATGGTTGGTTGGATTAAAAAAAAAAAAAAAAAAAGAAACATGGGTCTCCTTCTTAGCAGCAGGCTGAGATACTGAACATGTTACTTACAGATTTATGCAGTATCTTTCTGAATCTGCTGCTTGCAGACAAGCTCCCATGCACAGTTCTTGTAGGAATAATGCTTTGAGTGAGCTGCCCATTATTCCCATTGGTATAAATTATTAGCACACTACAATGAACTGAATGCAGCAAGGACTACTGTCCTGCAGTGGAGGGCTGTTCTTGCATACTTCACAGTCTGAAAAAACCCAGCACTTTAAAACCATGTTTCATATGGAGTATATAACAACAACAATAACAAAAAAGAGGCAGTAGGGGCTACAGTACTAGAAATTCACAGGTGTCAGGCACTTTAAAATTAAGGCATATAAAGGTAGGGGCATCTGTTATTGAAGCTCAAAACATTTTAGTTGGGAAGAACAGGATGTTCTGTACCACACCATTGAATATTCTTGTGAATCAATATTTTTTTAATATCTATACTGACATATATTATTCATTTAATACTTTTGATATCAAAGATTGCATTCATATAGCTCTGAAAAATTGTTGTAATACATTCCCAGAAATGGCCATGTGTTTGCAAAGACGTTAAGAAAATAGTCTGTTGATTTATAAGCAACTATAAGCAATTAAACAATAAAACATAAAGGAGTTAATCAGAAGACACACAACCTAAACCCAAAAAAGGGTTATCTGTTGTTCATTTCTGAATCACAGAACTGTTTTCTGGAAGGGACTGCTGGCAGTCATCTGGGTCAACTTTGCTGTGGAGCTGAACTATTGTTTACGTCAGGCCAGAATGGGGAAAACTGCCTTCCACTGTGCCCTGAAAGAACCAAATACTGATAGGATAGTCTGGTGGAATCCAGTTATACAAAGGCAGATTACTAGTTTCACACTAATTTTGTGAGATGCAGGTATGTAGTAATTACATATGATCTAAATTGTAAATGTAACTGATTGCAGTACAGGAAAGATAATTGCTTTGTTCCACCTCTGAACTATGAATAAAAAACATGTCGTGACATGTTCTAACCACTTTTCAGCTGTCATGAATTGTTTGGCTTTCCACAAAAATATTGGTAATAATTTTTTACCATCTTTCCCTAATTGTACCTAAAAGTATGCAAATAGAATACATTGATATAAAATTTCTCAAATAGCTGCTTTGCCAACCCAAAATGAACCCTGTTATGGTTTAGTGTGGCATAAGATGTGGATACCACCCTGGTAAGGAGCAGAGATAATGCACTTGGCTGAGTTGTGCTTGGTACAATGCTTACAATCTGGGCAAACAGCAGGGAAAAATGTCACCTTAAACTTCAGCAGGTATTTTAGGTCAGCAGATGATAAAATTTCTTATCCCTTGAAAGACACAGGCTGATAAAGCTGATAAATTGCTATGAGATACTCATCTAGTAAACTCTGGCATTGTGTTTATCATGTAGAAGCTGGAAAGTGAATTGCAGGTTGTGAGGACAATTTCTTAACTGCTTTAATACTTGCCATAGCTGCAACATCTGCTCTACCACCAGTATTTTAGTGAGGAGAGAAACAGGGCAAAACATGGTTCTGTGCCACCCATCCTGCCCCCTACACATCACTGATGTATTAAACTCTTGTTTTTGTCTCTGTCCTCCTCCCCTTTGCTCGTGGTTCTTCTCGCACCATGAGAACTGGCATGGTATGAACCCCACTGATGGGTCTGGCTTGTGCACATACAAATACAACAGATGTGTTTGAGTTTGTATTTACTAGCAAATGTTTGAGAGGATTGCCCACCACTGGTTTACAGAAAAAGAGAGCAAGTGCATTCATTTGGGTCATGGATGCAATTTACGGTCTCGATCCTTCAGTATATTCTGCTGTCCATCACAAGGATCCGTTTGGAACCAAAATATTTCCTTTCACCTCTTTGTTGCTTCATTTGCAGCAAATACTGGAGTTCCCTCTTTCCTCCATACCTGCCTGGAGGATTAGATAGGGGGCATTGATGCAGGCAGCAGATGTCCAAGCACCTGCAGCAAGGTCTTGACTCTCAGTGTGGCACTACAAGAACTAAGTAAACGTGATGACGTTTTTGAATGTGCACTCAGAGGACACAACCTAGTGCTGTCTTCTCTTCCTGGGCTGTAAAAGTGTCTTTGAGCTCCTCTGGCTGCTGGGCAGGGGTGAGATAACAAGCACTGGACTCACCCTCAGAGTGACAAACAGATAAGGAGCTGTAGCATCTTTGAGTGACCTTCACTCAGTGCAAACCTGAGGGCTGTTCAACATGGTTAAGCAAGGAATATGGCCAATGTGGTGTTTTAATGGAGAAAAATAAGTGAACTAGTTATGTAACACACTACTGCAGTATGTGTTTGACATTAGAATAAATGAACAGCATCAGTTTAGTGCACCTCTGGATCTAGGCAATAATTTTCAGGATTGCAGCAAACCACTCTGAAGATGGTTCATATACAGTGTCAAACAGAATTTGGCCCAGTGACTGTAACCAAAGTCAGAATGTTTATTACCAGTTAACTTGTACACATGCCTGTGGCTCTTATTCTTGGAAACAACCTCCCTAAGTGACTCTGAAATGCTGCTATTTCTGCTGCGAAAAGTACTTTTTTCCTGTGGTAGACCAATCCATCTTGGAAGCTGCTCAGCTGGTGTAGCTGTTTGTTAAATGTTCATTATTTATGTGTAGGAACTTCTGAAACAATGTGATAGACAGTGTAGTCATATGGCACCTATTGTAGCTGTAGGTTGGGGGATCAAGTTCAGACTGGGTTCAAGTAAATTCTGATGCTACAAGGAAATGTCCTTGTCATATACAGGTCTTGCTCTTATCCCGCAGAATGAAGATGAGGAACTGCATTTTTGATACTATTTTAAACTATCAGGAAAAAGCCAATAACTAGTCTGCAATTTCCGGACACATTCTACTGGGAGCTTTTTAAGGCTATTTGAGCATTTTGAACTACATTGTTTCCCCCTGAGCCGAAAAATTCTTCCCTGCTATTCTGCACCTTCTATTGATCATGGTTCAAAGATCAAAGTAAAGTGCATTTTCTGAGAAGCAAAGGTTAAAGCAATTCATGAAGTTACTTGACTAATGGGAGTTGGGCAGCAAATGGATTCTAGAGCCCTTGTGTCCTACTGTCTACCCATCCCCTGGCATCTGTTCTGAAAATGTGTTTGCTTTTGCAGGAACTGCATTGTGCATTAAAGAACCAGCACTGGTGCCCAAAAACCTTGAAAAAATTACTGGCCTAGTGTGAATTCCACAGACCTCTTTATAAGTATGACATTTTTCCTGCATTCACAAATAGAACAGTTATCCTTCTTCCCTGCTTGTTAGTGGAGGGAGGATTTTGTCCCTTGAGTTTAATTAAGCACCTAAAGTCATGGCTTTATTTATTGATAAGCCTTTCCAGGGTGCCCGTCTCTGTAATATCTGAGGCCACTCAAGCTGTGACACTGCTGCATTCCTTGGGAGGCAGGGAAAGGTCTCAGGGGTTTATCGCTGCTGCCTGGGAGCTCACCCATCACTAACTGTAATACTGCTAAGCGTGCAACCTGCTGGTATCAAAGTCACCACTGGCAGTGGAGGTGGAGTGATTATAACAGTATTTGACTTGCTGTGATATGAGACATTGTACTTAGAGACTAGTCAGAGGGAAATTGGGTGGAAGAGACAATAAGGCAGAGGCTGTTAATCCCTTTAGCGTGTTTATGGTAATTGGTATAGAAGCCTGTGTACCTACCTGAATGTAGCTGAGGGAGAGAATCACATAATCACAAATTCACAGACTCACAGAATCACAGAATGGGTCAGGTTGGAACAGACCACAGTGGGTCATCTGATCCAATCTCCCTGTTCAATCAGGGTCATCCCATGGCACATGGCACAGGATTGTGTCCAGACTGTTCTTGAATATTTTGAGTGAGGGAGACAGACTCTCTGGGTAATCTGTTCCAGTGCTTGGCCTTTGCACAGTAACCAAGTTCTTCCTCTTGTTCAAGTAGAACTTCCTGTGCATCAGTTTCTGCCCGTTGCCTCTGGCCCCATTGCTTGGCACCACCGAGAAGAGCCTGGCTCCATCCTCTTGACATCCTCCCTTCAGAGACTGGTAGACACTGATGAGGTCCCTCTCAGTCATCTCTGAACAGGCCCAGCTCCCTCAGCCATTCCTCATAAGAGAGATGCTACAGTCCCTTCAGGACTCCATGTCTCTCTTGCCCTGAGAAGCCCAGAACTGGACACAGCACTCTAGATGTGGCCTCACTAGGGCTGAACAGAGGGGCAGGATCACCTCCCTTGACCTGCTGGCACTGCTCTTGCTAATGCATCCTGGGATACCTTTGGCATTCTTGACTATGAGGACATGGTCCTGCCTCATGGACAGTTTGTTGTCCACCAGAATCCCATCGTCTCCAGTTGGTCATCCCCCTGCATTCACCCTTGTTGAATTTCAGATGGTTCCTCTCTGCCCATCTCTCCAACCTGTCAGGGTCCTTCTGAAGGGCTGCACAGCACTCTGAGGTATTGGCCACTCCTCCCAGCTTTGTGTTGTCAGGGAACTTGCTGAGGAGGCCTCTGCCCCTTCACCCAAGTTATTGTGGAAAAGTTGAACAATACTGGGCCCAGTATTGAACCTTGGGGAACAACACCAGTGGCAGGCCTCCACTAGACCCTGTGCCACTGATTACAACCCTCTGAGATCTGCTGTTCAGCCAGTTCTCAAACCACCTCTCTGTCCACTCTCCCACTCCACACTTCCTGAGTTTGCCTGTGAGGATGTTGTGAGAGACAGCTTTGAAAGCCTTGCCAAAGTCAAGGTAAAACAATATCCCCTGCTGTTCCCTCATCCACCCAGGCAGTTGTTTCATCATAGAAGGCAACCAGGCTGGTCAAGCATGATTTCCCTTTAGTGAATCCATGCTGACTGCTCCTGATCACCTTCTTGTCATCCATATGGATAGTGATGGCCTCCAGAATGAGGTGCACCATCACCTTTCCAGGGATTGAGGTGAGGCTGACTGACTGCTGGTTCCCTGTGTCTTCCTCCTCGCCCTTTTGGAAGACTGGGGCAACATTTACTTCCTTCCAATCGTCAGGTACCTCTCCTGATGTCCATGATCTTTCAAAGATGACCATGAGTGGCCTGGCTGTGGTGCCCACCAGTTGTCTCAGCATTTGTGGATACATCCCCTCAGAGCCCATGGACTTGTGGATGTCAGGTTTGCCTTGGTGTTACCAGAGTTCCCCCTCCATTTAATAATGGTCCCACATTGTCCTTTGTTTTTCTTTCGTTATTGATGTATTTGAAGAAGCCCTTCATGGTGTCCTTGACATCCTTGATCAGATTTAATTCCAGATGGGTCTTGGCATTTCTGGTGCCTTGTTTTTTTTTTTTTTTTTTTTTTTTTTGTTTGCAAGACCACTATCAGTATTTTAAAAGAATATAATTAACACAAGATCCTAGACTAAAACTGATCCAAACCTGCATATTTTCTGTGTTTTCCCATTTCTGACAACAGCAAAAAATTTACAGGTTAAAATAACTCCCAGAAGAGGAAATATTATTTATAGCTCAGCCTTTTTTTCTTCATAAAGAACTGTGTGGTAAGCATATATTTAGAAATTAATTGAAAAATAATAATAACAAAGAATTATGAGAACTTTTTGCCTCTGTTAGTACTTTTTTCTTTTCCCTAAGCAGTCCTGAATATGGAACAGGGAAACAGGTGTCATAAATCCACAAAATAATTATTCCCCATTTGCTTTATTACATTTTATTTATATTCCCTGGCTGTTATTTTATGTTAAATCTGCAAGTTCTCTTGTTAGATTTTAGTTTTCACCCCAGCAAATGAGGACATAGTACATAACCACTGTTGCTGCAGAGATTTCTTTTCCAAAGCTTAATTACTCTCTGGTTATGTTCATAAAAGTATTGAATGTTTCTGATAGTTTTTGGTAACTGAATTTTTGTGACAGACTTCCTTTTTGATTGGAAACAACTTCTCTATCAGAACAAAATCTTGAGATGTTTTTCCATTAAGGTTTAATTTATTTTCATGTAAAACCTAGTAAGGTTTTGGCTTTTAAGGTCCAGGTAACCTGCCCCTCTATGTTATGTCCTTGAGGAAAAAGAACTTCAGACTTCCATGATGTTTGCCTCAAACTAGAGAGTTTGAAATAAATAAAATTTTGATCTATGATAGAACCTGTTGCCTTCAGTAGTGAAGATACAGTGTTCTGAGTACGTACTGGGCATAAAGGAGGAGATGTTAACTGCCTTAAGGAACATGTAGTCAAGAGGTGATGGAAGAGATCAGAGAAAATAAAAGCAGCTGGAGCAGATGTACAAATCTTTAGACAGCCTCATCAAATGTGTCTCAAGAGATAGTTCAGCAGAACAGAGCAGACAAGCTCAGAGAAGCCCAACCATGGATTTCCCTTTTTTCTCCTATGCTTTAGATGTCAGTATAGCATTCCCTTGGTTGCGTTTTACACCATCAGACCTGATACTGCTTCCTTCCGACACGCGCCCTCAGCCAGGGTGAGAGGCTGCAGACTTAAATGGCACACTGAGCCATGCTCAGCAGAGGAGAGTTGAGCAAAGACACCCAAATTATTGCTCATCAACACGAATATTGGCAGTCATCTTAAGTGTGGGCCTGAAAATAATATTGCTGTGTTAGCCTGCCTCTAAGCCTCTGCTAAAGAGGATTACCTCTGGTCATGATATATTGCTTCCATCTCTGGATTAACATTTTTCCCATTTGATCGAGCTCTCTGAGCCCTGATTTACTGAAGTTGGAGTAAAATTCCCATCCATTGAAAGAACACCACTTTTCAGAATCAGCAGTGCAGAGGATCACAAGTCTACATAGACTCCAGGACAGCTGACTGTGGAGAATGAATAATGTGGGTTTAAGTTGGGAGGAACTGCTGTTCTTTGTCCCATCATGAGAACAATCAGCATCTGTAAGACCTTTTCTCCAGTAAACCCTGGCTTTCAGTCTCAGAATTCTTTCTTCATAATCAAAATTGCTTTATTTCTAGATTTTTTGGAATTATCTTCATAGATAGATTGAAGCAGATGAATAAAATTCATCCTCTGTTGATTCCAAAGACTTTTTTTGAGCAGTAATATGAGACAGGCCTGTATTTAGAAAGCTGATATGGTTAAAATTTCAGGAGGTAAATGATGGTTCAAAATATGCATTGTGTCATAAGAGAGTTGGAGGCGAAGCACAAGTTACACTCTCAGTGGAAGCAGGGTATTTAGCACAGCATGGAGGTGTATTCCACCAGGTGATTCAAAAGCATCTACTGTGCCTTGGACTGCTGCCCTAGCTCTTATTATGTCCAAATGAGAGGCAGACTAGACCATTTCTCCACCAGAGATGACTGAGACCTGCCCAGCACAGATGGAGGGTTGACCAGGTTAGCAAGATGGGGGGCAGCACCAGGGTAGGTTGGAGACACACACTGATTCACTGTTTCCAGCAGGTAATTTTGTCAGTGCAGCTCCTCAGGCCTTTTTTCAAAGTGAAAACAGCTTTGCCCATGGGCACATTCTCTAAGGAGAGCAGCTGTTTTCATAGAAACAATTAAAATCTGTACCAAGGAGGCATTTTATCAGAGTTCTGGCCAGAACCACTGCCCCCTGCCCCCGACTCCCCCACGCATCTACTTGCAGGTGTTTCAAGTGGGAGAGCTGAGAGAAAGAAAACAAGGCTTAGCCAAAAGTAAGCATGACTAACAAATTACTCATAATTGAGGTTTGTTAATTGCATAGAACCCAATTAAATCTTTCCACGTCTGAAATGGAATAACTTATGCTCACAGCAGAGCTGTTTAGCTATGAGACATTCTGGTGACACTTGTCTGTTGATTTGCCGTTAGATAACTTCTTGGCTTGAGGCCAGTGGGACTGAGCTCAGAGACTTTTTGTACATGTGTTTGCAGCACATTTTCACAAAGGGTTGTCAGAGTTTGGCCCATGATGACTAGTGAGTGGATTTATTACATTATTATTTTAGATTGTTATATTATTATTATTATGCATGACTGACATTGTGAAATTTTTATGTTGCATAGCTATGTAGAGTTCATATAAACCAGTAAGCCAGAGAGGCATTTTGTATAAAATTCCAACCTAAAGTGCAAATTTTATGTAAATGAAAAGTCATAATCTTATGTAGCATCTGCTAGAATGTGAATACCTCCCCAAATATGTTGCCTCGAAGTGGACTTAGAAAAAACCTTTCCTGTGATTCTAAAAAAAGGCAGATGACCAAACCCCCACCATTTCCAAGTGTGTGTGCCTCTTCCTTTCTTAGTTCCAGCTGAGGCCACAAGTGGAAATACCAAAATACCACAGAAATTTAGTTCTTGTGATACTTCCAGCCCCAGCAGAAGCAGGAAATATTAGAAATCTTCCTATAAATCATGTTTTCATGAGATTTCTAGCCTGTCATTGCAAGCTCAAAAAGTTTGAATAATAAACCCAGCTCTGCTTGCCCACTTCGCCTTCAGGAGATTTACCTTTATATCCAAGGACTATTATGTCTGAGATATGGCTGATGTTCCTTCTAAGCCATAATATATGTCAAGTCTCACATTAAATTCAGCAATAAATTGGATTAAGTGTCATGAAAGACAGATTTAACTTTAGCTTTCCATTTCTGGTAGCTGCAGGACAGTTGTTTTTGCTTGTTGTTTGTTTTCCAGGACAAAGGCAACTACAAGGCTGAGCAGTTTGAATGGCCATGGCAGAAGAGCTGCACCCTGCAATTTGGGTGCACACATGTGTGTGGACAGGTAAGAAACAGTGTCATAAGAGAGAGAAGAAAGAAGTGCACACAGCCTGACCTGCACCTGAACTGGCAATGGCAGAAGAGAGAAGACTTCCAGGATGAGCTGATGAGTAAAAGAAGACCTATAAGAAAAGCTGTCTCTCTGGTGCACCCTGACCATCCTCTGGTAAACAGCTCTTCCTTGGTGTACAGAATTCACTAAGCCCAGCATCAGCTTCTCTTCTTACATGGCTCAACCTGTAAGACAGTGGGTTTTGTGGCTGGCTGAGCATATGAGAAGTGCTCACCAGATCAACTTAGGTCGGTCTATATGGTGGTGGTGCTATCAGGTACATGTTTCTATCCTGTCAGAACAGAGCTTTTCTGAAACCTCTGTAAGAAATCAGGTCAGTGTGATCGCACTGAAGAGACTTTCATTGTTGCTGGTTGAAATTTCACCACAGATAGATCATAAGATTTTCATGACCTTGTGATTTCTTTTGTGAGTGGTGGTTGTGCAACAGATCCCCTGGTAAGATAAGACAACATGAGGGTTTACACAAAGTAGAAAAGTATACAAGAGATATGGCTTGCCACCCTCCTTTAAAGAGATAACAACTACATTTCGGGCTCAGAAAAAAAAAAAAAAAGGCAAAAAACTATCAAGATTTTTATTCTCTTTTGAGACTGAGTGTGATGCCAGATCTACAGTTTTCAACTTTTAAGCCCTCTCTCTGTGCTAGGAAGATGACTGGTTGAAAGCAGTAACTGTTGGCAAACATTTCTTTGCTCTCCAGCAGCTGGGTCTGGGTGCACGGTAGATGGATATATATATGGTGACCACTTCTGTGGCAACAGTTTCCTTCCATGTTCCCTTCATGCTGCTGTTGAAAAAGTCTGAGATGTCTGTGAGAGCTACCTTTGCATAACTAACCTCCCAGGTTACTGGTAAAAGAGGAAAAAAAGGAAAGCAGACCTCACTTCCCAGTATTTTAACTAGGAATTTTGAGTAAACATTTCAGTGTCTGTGTTGGAGGATGTGGCTGGACATTTCCCTTTCACCACCTCATATGTGATATTGCTGGACAGATGTCATCTCTACTTTCCTCTGACTGCACTTCTAGCATTTCCCAGCCCTCTAGTGCCTGCAGACCCAGGCTGTTATTTTGTTCAGTGCAGACTGTCACAGAGGGAAACACGTACTCAAGCAGAAGTCTTACTTTTATTCTTGTGCTTTTGTCCTCTCATTTAAAATGTGAACATATCTGCTTCCTTTTCTGTATGGAAACCACTTCTAACTATTTCCTGAATTAGGAGTCTGAAGAGACACAGACCTTTGAAACATTTTCTTAGTGTGTGGGCAAAAACTAGCAATAACTTTATTGTAAGGTATGTGACCAATTCTTGCTGGTACACAGATTGTGAACTGTTTTGGCTGCTTGCAGTCACAAATGCTTTCTCCATTTCTTCTTTCTTTTACATCTAGTGTGAAATCTTTTGAGAATTAGATTCATTTGAAAATAAAACACAAAGCTCTTTTGCTGACCATGTGAAATTCTTCAAGAGCAGACGCATGCATACACACACATGTGCGCACGCACACTCTCACACACACACACTCACACACACACACACACATATATATATATAGCTTAGGAAAGAAATATTTTCTTTAATAGCATGGCTTGTATGGACAATAAAATGCCCACTAAATATAGTTAATATTATAAGTTCCCGTAATATGTCTTAGGTTTCAGAAATTTAGAACCTGGCTATAAAAAGTGACTTTTGATACCCCCAAGAGTATAATTTTTCTGTAAAAAAAAGAAGGGTTGAACTGGCCACTGATCTTCCCTCCAACAGGAAGCCTTCCCATAAATGTTGGGTACAATGATGTGTTTATTAGTTTTAATTCGCTACTCCTGTTAATAGCTCCCTCTCTTTCTTTTGAGCACAGAGATGTGTTCTGGGATGTGTTGCACATTCCTCCTCTTCAAAATTTCATCTGAAAACAACAGTCTTGGCAATAAAATGGGGGAAAGAAGATGTTTGCTTGGAAATGATTTGGGGTTAGCCTCCTATTCTAAAATCTTATGATGAGAAGAATGTTGAGCCCTTTGTGAAGTATGCCCTTCATAAATAGACTGAAGGGATATTTTCATGCTTCAGAGCTGAACAGGATGGCTAAGGCAGGGAAAGCCTGACAGTGTGTGCTGTGATGGTGAGACCTGCAGCCAGCTGGGAAGCAGGCACTGAGTGCCATGCTCAGAGCAGAGATGTGGGACCTGATGCACAGCTAAAATCTAAATCATCCAGGATGAAGAGATGAGCCAGAGTGACAGATAATTATGAAAAGTTGTTACTCAAGACCTGGGTGGCCTGCGGTTTAATAGCTCTCTAGCCAGCAGTGTGTCCATAAAATCATCTGAAAAGCAATCAGGGGCTGTTTGTCATTGCTGGAATTACTTGATAGCCACCTTGGAGCTGCCTTGGGGCAAGGCAATGAACAGTACTCATAGCTGCGCATGGGATCCTTTCCTTGGTCTGGTCACAGGCATGGAAACGTTGTACTACTCCCACAGCTTTGTGCCTCTTTTTTAAATAGACAGAAGAAGGCTGACTGTAAGTTTGACTTTTTTCATTCTTCATGAGCTGACTGATTAGATCTGAGATTTCTGGGAAACAAAAGGATCATTTCAAAGGACAATGAGGGAATTCCTGGCTTCTGCATGCTTCTGGGCTTTTTCAAGGTGTTTTGCAGAATAAATTGATCTGGACCTATCTTGAAGTCATCTTACTTGTACGGGCAAGTTGGGAAAAATTTCAGTGGAATCACTCATCTGCTTTCAAGAAGGTTACTCTGTGTTAGGGGGAATAAAGAAGTTCAGCGCTGCTCCCAGGCTAGCAGCCTACTCTTTAAAAAAAATTTGCTCAGGGCTAATCAGCTCAGGATGTCTGCCCATTCCCCTTTAGACACACTTGGTGAAATATTCTAAAAAGTGTGTGAGAAATTTATGTTGTGCCCCTTTAAAGATACTTATAGCAGTTTATGCTCTTGGATCTTGAACTCTCATCTGATGCTATATGAGTCAGCTTGCAGGAAAAGGATCACAAAACCATGGAGAAAGTTTTTGGATCTGTCCAAGTTTCTGTGATAAATGTGAGAGGTCAGTTTAAAAAGAAGGTCACTATTTATCTGTAAGAGGTGAAAGACAGCTGTATCATCTATTTCTTAAGAGTTGATGTCTTCAAAGGTGTGGGGTAGATTGTGAAAAACCTCTTGGTGGTACCAGTGATGATGGGAGACCAGGAAAACTTCAGAAGGAAAGTTTAGAAAATGAGTTCTGATCACATGGATCTCAGCAGAAAGCTAAGCAGGCTAATTGTCTGAGCCAGAGTAATTTACGGAGTTGTACAGGGGAAGATAAAAATGGAGGAGAGAGAGAATTATCCGGAAAAAGGCACATGTTTACAAGTAGATGAGGATACTACAAGAGGAAGTGTAGAAGATCACCTTTGTTAGCACTCATGACTGAGTGGTGAGGAGCTGGGTTTGTCCAGACAGACATGGATGGATTGGCTAGTTGGGTAGGGGAAGATCTACAAGAAGGCTTAGTCATGAAACCACTGGGAGAAGAACAGGACATGGGGGACTGGATCACGGAGGATAAGAGCAGAACAGTCTTGAGAAGTGGAAATAAAGAACAATTACCAACTCCACAGGTAAAGTCGGTCTGATTGAACCCACAGTAATGACAGAGGTGCTGTTGCTTTGAGGAACATGTGTTCCCTCAAAAGAAGAATTAAGCACACAAACACATTTTTATGCTCTCCCAACAACACTAACATAGCGCAGAGAATTTGGTCCATGTCTTCAGTGATGCCTCTAGAAATTGTCTGCTGCCAATTAAGTCCACACATAATTGCACCTAAATGCTGCTGTAACTGGCATGGTGGAAGTCCTGAGAAAGGTGGAGATGGGCTCTGTGCCATGACAGGTGAGATTTGGTACATTACCTGTACCACAAGCAAATGTCTCAATTGTGTGCTATAGTTCCAGTGGTCTGCCTGCTGCTCTTGGGAATGTTACAAGGGCTTTCAGTGCAAAAAGGAACAAATATGTCCTGACTTGTAGCTGCATAATAAGGCCTCACAGAGTCTTCCAGCCAGTATTTTGATGGTGAATTTAGAAAGTCTTTCAAATATGACCTTTCAACTACTGATGCCATCCTGTAACTTTCACGAAAGTGACTGTGTCAACTGCATCACATGGTTGAAGCTAGACTGATTTTCAGCCATGTGATACTATTTTATCACCCTCAGGACAAAGGTTAAATCCTTCCTTTCTTTTCTCTGTTAGGCACCACTTTCTTTGGTCCTCTTACTCTGATAACTGCTGAAATTCCTGAGGACCACAGAGTTAAGACATTTTATAATCCACTGTGTGCTTCTCTGATGAAGAACCCTGCTGGTGTGCTTCATGTAACAGAAATACCTTCACACAATGAAGCAATCATTCTTCCCTGTCAGGGTCTGAATGTCTTGATTCTCATCCTGGAGCAGGTTTGGCAGGCAACGAATCCCCCAGTTTGCACAGGGCAGTGGCCAGCATAATCTTTCTGCATTTTAAAACATTCTTTAGTGCTAGTCTCTCTGCATTCAAATGGTAACTTTAGCTGACATAGGGTTTTGTAGAATATTTGAATTGCAGCCTATTGAAACTCTACCACACTGAGTTTATGAATATATGTATTGCAGTATAAATGTGTTATTTTTCCTTTATTTATTATCATATGAGCATGTTTTAAATACCTGCTCTGTGATTTATTTGAAGGCTATTGTTTCCTTTTTCTTTAGATGGGGGCATGTGCATTATTGAAAGCTTGAATACAAAGTCAGTTGCATTGAGATAAAGGCTCATAATTTTTAAAGCAACCCAATCAAGCCAGTAGACTGAATGGACAAAAGAAAATAAACAAGTACCATATTGCATATTATATGATGGTGTAATTTAGTTAATGGACAAGTATTGGATGCACAGCTGGACTAAAGTGAATTTACTGAAGGGGAGGATATTTCCTGTGTGTTTTTTCACTTTAGATTTCAAGACTGCATGTGCAAAAATTCAGTCTCTCTCTAAGTGAAAACCAATGTAAAATTAACCACATTTTGTAACAGAAAAGGTAGGAAGTAGGTCAGGTTTAAAATCTGAGTTTAAAATATTCTCTTTTCTTCCAGTTCTGGAAAACAAACAAGAAAAACCAGAAGCAAACCCCAACACTAACAGCAACTATCCGAAACTTGGACAGATACTATGTAAAAATCTAATGCTTAAAAAGGAATGATGGCAACCCAACTCGCTATTTGCAGCTTGCATTAGCCATGCTAGATGCCCACCTGGGCATGAGGGGTGTGATGCCTTGCTGAGCAGTGGTGTGTCCCCAGTGCTGCTGGTGGTGCTGCGCTGCTCTGCTGGCTCTGGTGGAGAGTGACTTGAGGGGACCTGTTGAGACCACCAGAGCACAGGGTGGTCTCTGGGCACCAGGCTGGGGCTTGACAAGGGGAAAGGCAGCTATGCTTCTCCCTGTGCCACCTGTCACCTTGTTCCCCTACCTCTTAAGATCCCCATGGCACCCAGCCCATGGTCACTTGCAATGGGGATGGTCCTTCTTGGCCTTGTGCCCAAGCACTGGATAATTGGGTTAGAGTGATAGCGAGGCTGGGGTTGGGGCAGAGAAGGGAATGTGGGTGAGGATGGACAATGGGGATTGGCATCAGAGATGACCTGGGGGCTGGATCTATATCAGGATGTAGTTTAATGACTTCTCCCAATTCACAGCTGGATAACTCGTGCTAGAGTCAGGTTTGTAATATCTCAGGCATGTGATTCACATGAGTGTAAAGGCCACTGGATACAATTACACATTTATTTTTACCTACTACTAAGGGAATTTCCATTCACTACGACTTGAGCTGGTTGCTCTTGCTCTGTACTATTTCACTAGTATTTTTCCTGACAATTCATGTCTAAGAAACACAAGACAGAGAGAGACTTAATGTTATGTGAAAGGATTTTCCTAGGGTAACTGTATTCAGTCTTTGCTCAAACTGAACGAATAACTTTGATCTGTCAACTGTGAAAAGTAAACTGGGTGCGACCTTCCGTCATCAGCTAATCGTCTCACTTAATGACATCTGTTAACTTTGTTCTGATATTAGATCATGGTCTTTCTTTGTACTGTCAAGGTTTTTCATTCAAGGTCTAATTATTTCACTTTATGTGTATACAGATATCTTGGGAGTTAGTTGCACCTAGTACGAAGATCATTTTTTCTATTTTGAATCTCAAAAGCTGATCACAGTGGTCAGATCGACATGGCCTTTTAATGGATTAAATATGCCAGCTTAAAGCCCAGCATTGTATCTCAGTCCATCTCTTCCCCTCAGTTTCTTATAGACACTGTATTTACTTTTATTCTTAAGTGAGAGAGGAGAAAAAGGAGAAAAAGGAGAAAAATTGTTTCTGTCCCAGTAAAGTTTGATATTTTAATACGTGAAAATTTGATTGATTTGACTTGTTGCACACTTCTGAACTGCCCCTCAGGAAGGAAGAAGAAAATACTCGTTTTCAGTCTGTCCCTTTCCAAGTTTTTTAATTTAACTTTTAATAGTGACAAAGGCATGGGTAGATGGCATTTTGGGGGATTAATGGCCATTTGAGGTTAATGCCCTAAGGCTGTCTGTCCCTCAGCTCTTTCCAAACAGTGATTAATCTCCAGGGGAATGTGTGTGCCCTGATCGCTACTCCTGATAATGCTCATCCTTATAGTATAGATCAAAACATGTAGACTTATTGTAGTAATGGCCATGTTCTCACCTCCCAGGCTTTGTTCAATTCAGTCAGCCACAGCTTAAGCCCCTGGTATCTGCTCACATTCAGTTCAACAGGCATTTTGTCCCTTTGGTCCAATTCTGCAGTGTGTCCACTGTTGCTCACCTGTGTTTGCGCACACTGTCTTCTCCTCTAGTAACTCTAGGGAAATATCCCCTTAGAATATTGGGGCACTCAGTTCCCTTTCCCTCTACTGTGCTATTGCACTGGAGGGTGTGGGACCACTGGAAAATGCAAAGGCAAGGAGTGGAAACTGGCTTTTGGGGTGAGGGGACAGTGGTAGGTGGCCAGATTGATGGCAGGAGAAGTGTTCCACAACCATGTGCTCTTGTGCCTGTTTCCTTTTTTGTCCCCAGACAGCTCTTCATTTGTTACTAAGCTGTACTCTCTTCTTTGCAGGGTCAGATGAAAGTAAAATGGTCACTTAAGTGAATTGCACCCTCTGTAGAAGACCAGTGCCTGTCAGTAAGTCAGCCCATACTGACCTGGTGAGTAGGTCTAATGTTTTTCCGATGCTTTTCTAGGGGTAGCAAAGGATTACAAGTTGCAGAAATTCACATCAGCTCTTAAAGATAGGCCAGATGCTGTCTCTGGCCCTAAACAATTAGGGAATTGTTTTCTTGGTTATATTTCTTAGTACCTTGTCTGGTCTAATTTTCCATTTCTGAAGCAGTAGTCTTCACTTGGATCCAGCCTCATTTCAGTTGGCATTTCATGCATTTGGAGTACGAGCATCTAGTTCAATATCTGGTTATAAGTAATACTCATAGATAAGGAAAAATGCGTGGAAGGTATCAAGACTGCTACATGTAAGGGCTTTAAAATCTGAGAATCTGAATTAAATGTTTCAGTACATTCCTGACTCTTTAAAAACATATTACATGCTGAGAAGTAATAGAAGAAATAGAAGTACTAGAAGAAAAAAATAAAACCTTAATGCCCATATTTTCTACTTCTGTCCCATGTTTGAGTCAATGTAATATTTTTATATGGTATCTAATCCTCTGTGAGCAGCTCCCTGAGCTGTCCTCTGGGTTTTCAGCATGCATTCTTTCCCCTTTAGGAAAAGGATTGTGTCTTATAAGCTCTTTTAAGTAAACGTTGCCACTGTTAGATCTGTATGGTCAGTTAAAAGTATGTGAATGGGTGCAAGCATTTGATTTTAATTCCATAGAATAGGAGGTTTGCTTTTAGTTTATAGCTATCAAAAATGCTATCTTTTTTGTTTATTTTTGGTCTTGGTAGGACTTTTAAATACAACAGTTACCAAATAAGTGATGTTATGTTCCATTTTCACAACCGTTTATTATCCATACTTAATAACTTTTCACAGCTTCCCAAGCAGCTGTTTTTCTTATTCACTCTCCCAATGATTGTGATGGGCTACCATTGAATTAGCAAAGCCTATAATCACTGATCCCTTTTGCATATATTCCCAAATCTAGTTTGAAAAGCATGGAGGCTATTCCTGTAATTCTTAATGAACTCCAGACACTCTTGATGACAATAAAAGAAAATGCAAAGCCATTAGCAACTTGCTAGAACAGTCGAGTAATAGCCAGTCAGGGCTATTGGGAGCTGTGGAAATTTGGAAACAAATTTTTATTTCACCAGCAGCAGAGTAAAACAAGCTGCACAGACCTACTCTACTTTTTTTTTCCTTAAAGTCCTTCTCCTCTTTTTTCTGTCCATCTTTCATGCTGACCATATTTGCCAAAAAAAAAGCATGTGGAGATTTCATTTACACACGTCAGAGTGGGAGACTTTCATCGTGGCATTAGTAGCTAAGCCTTCTCTCTTATCCCATTTTCAAGTGCACCTTTACTTGTTCAACTTATAGAAATGTTCACTATTCTTGGAGAAAATATATCCAGTATTAAGTAAGCATTCTAAATTAGCATGAGTACTGACTTTCCTAGAGGAATACATTTTAAAAGGAAGTCTAACTTCCAGTCTTGTTTTGTTTTTAAGCATTTTACCTGTTTAGTACATGTTTATTTTAACCATGTTATGTATTGTGTAATAATCTATGAGTTGGTTCATTGATCTGTACTTGCCAACTGAACATTCAGGTTCTGTTTTGTTCTGTTCTAGTCTATTCTTTATTAAAAAAAAAAAACAACAAAAACACAAACAACAAACCAAAAAACCAGAACACCATGAACTTGATCTTGCCCAAACTTGCCCAGACACAAGCACTGACATTTAGGGGTCTGCCAGGAACTTTTCCCCAGCAGGTCCAGTATCAAAGAGCCAGACAGACTGTGTCTTTGATGCAAGCTACAGGAATTAATAAAGGAGATAAACACAACTGGAAAGATGGATTCTGTATCAGTGACTGAAAGCCACCTCAGGGCTATCCATTTTCTTCAAGTGTCCAGTTTAAAATTATGAGAACACCACCGAAAGTGATGTTGGTGGCAACTGCCTGGTGTAAACAGAACTGTTGCCACTGCTAGATCAGGTCAGACATAGCACTGTCTAGATTAATTAAAAAAACCTTCAATTCCAGCGCATTGCTGGGTACCTGTTATCATGCTGCATCTCTCTCTTGTAGTGAATAAAATGTCACTTCATTTTTTTAAGTTCTTGTTCTAGTGAATCCTGTTGGCTTGTACACATCCAGGCTGGTAAGAGTCAAGCTGACACTTTCTAGCAGGTAGAAACAGCAGGCACAAGCTGTAAACACTGGAAAGCTGCCATGTCCACTCCCAGAATATTTGATGTGGGGAGGCAGGAATATAAGAGCAGTTATGCTGGACTGGGCCACAGGGCGAATACCCAGTGATGACTGCAGTGAATGCTTTGGGGAGAATATAAAAAGAGAGTGACATATTGTGACTGGGGTTAGAAAAGGAGTTCAGATGTTTCCCTTTCTACAAGACAGAAAGAAAATCATCACCAGTATCACAAACAGAACACTTAAGACTGTCCTGTGCACTGTATGCATGTGTGTGCGTGGCAAATGAAATTCCATGAAGAAAAGTTTTGGAAAAGAAAAAAGGCAAGAAGAGCTCCCAATATTATTATCATAGCTCCCAATATTATTATCAGAAAAAAACCCCATAACTCAACCTTCCAGAGCACTCACTTATCTTTGCAAAGCCTATACAATGAATTTTTCAGCTCTAAGAGATATTCTCTGAGTGAAGTGACTCATCCTGGATCTTTCAGCTGTGTATACATAGGTGAGTAGCTACCCACAGGGTGCCTTACTTACCTGGTGTATTCTGAAAGTTGATTTGTAGGAAAAGGCAATGTTTGCTACCCAGGAACAGAGACTCTGCCCTGGACATCTGCAATTTAAGGGAAAAAAAAACCTTAAAGCTCTATTTTAGATACCGATGTGTGAAACTAGGCAAGAAAACAGTACTCCATAGTATAAGGCCTGTAGAGCAGGTATTTGTTTATTTGATGCTGGAAGTGAGGGGGATAGCTCCACCACAAACTCACTCATCCATTCTTTGCGCAGCTTTTATACTTTTTTACTTAATGTGCACATTATGCTTTTCTAACCTTCATATTGCAACATAGTTTCTAATTACATGGTTATGTAAGCCCTTGTGGCACATGCAGGGTTTCTGCATGAGGTGGTGGTTTGCCTCCTGGTGGTCGTTTTTGATGAAGGGTCAGAAGTCTTCCTCGGGCTTGGACTTTTCACCTTTGTTTTCTACACATGCATTTACCAGATTGTCTGCTCAAATAGCCCGTGGTTACCTTTTGCAGTTAGCTTGTTCTGCTAAATTAGCTGATTTCTAAAAAATGCTTCATTGACATACCCTGTTACAAAGTAACTACTTCTTTCTGCATAACTACAGCTTTTTGCAGAGCTCAAGCATTATTTTGTTTGCTTCCCTGATAGCAAAGTGGTTAAGACTTGATGCTGGGCAGGGGGAGTGGGACAGAGCACAGTATTGTCTTGATGGAAAGTGCTGAAAGAGGGCACAGCCATGATGGTCCAAAACTGCTTGGACATCCTGTGAAAGGTGATGACCATATGGAACTCAAAGATGGAGAAGAGGTTAGGGACTTTATGGCAGAGAGAGAAGAGCCAGATCCTTGAAGAAGCTCTCTTTGCAGTAGGATGAGGTAATAATGAACAAACCTTCTGTGAGAAGACACTATGCAGAACAGCAACTATGAGCACTGTAGGGACACTGAGAATCTTGATCTATTTGTGCTTCAGAATGCAGGGCAAGGTGAGCATGACAGCCACAACATTAGTCGTGTGACAAAAGGTGAACCTGGCCTGATAGGTATGATGAATGGAGTTCTTGCTGTTGAACAATATGCTTATGACCAGGGCAAGGAAAGGTTTATTTCAATCCCAAGACATACCAAACATGCAAATGATGAATTTTGGGATGTTGATGCATGCTCACATGGAATAATTGTCTCAAACTTCACTGAGTCTTCTCTTCCAAAAGCTCAGTGCATATGGGCTATTTTCTATACTATAATTTCTGTTGAATCTTTACAGACCTTTTCTGATGAGTCTTTTGCTTCTTTTTCTATGAGTCTCCCCATGCTGTTGTCTCTACTTCCTTTAAATTATTTCTCTTTATGTTGCATTTTTCTACAAACACCTTGGAAATTTTGTCTGAGCTGTCTTTACTTTTCCTGGGAGTTGTCTTGATTTACTGAGTTTATTTATTAAGATTTGCTCTTCTCCCCCATCTTATCCCCCTCTCCCTTGGTGTAATACTGCCTTTTTCTGCAGTTTAATGTTATTGATTCCTGGTGCAACCTATGCGGGTTGTTCTTGACCACATCTTCTTTTCTGTCTTCTGGCTTTTGTCTGTTCTTTCTGTTGAATTCAGTGAGACCATGTGCTTGAAGTAAACAGAATAGGCCAAGTTCTTGTCTGTATTTTCTGCTTCTAGTGCCTGATCTCAAGACTCTTTTATCACTATGAATACTTTAGGCTACTAGTATCTGAACAGATGCCTTTATCTGCCTAATTTTTAAACTGAATAGTTAGGACCTTTTAAATTATTCACAAGTGTTAACCAATATTAAAGCAGAAAAACCTCTATCAACAAATCCATTTTCTTTTGACTTCACTTCATCAAAATACAACTCATAACATGTTGTCATTGCAAAAAGGCTGGTTCTCAAACTTGGTTTTATGGTATTAAATGTCACATTACTTTCAAAAATGTCTAGGATGGTTTGCAATTCTCAACCACCAACATTGCTGGATTTGAGAAGAGTGATAGGTTTTTAGCTTTTTGACTACATAAATGTAGAGTCTTTACAGAGATTATCTAAACTACAGGTATGAGTGAGCGCAGAGGAGAGATTTTAGCATTCACATTTCCCTTTGATTTCAAAGTAACCTGAAGCTGCCCAGGACCTTAGAGGAGTGTGTTCTTGTGCCATATTTCTGGTACATCCTGGTTGGTAGTTAATTGCTTTTACAGGGATAAACTGGACTGTAACTGTTCTCATCCCAGAGGCTGTCTGGATGTGAGTCAAAGTCGCAGCTCGCTCTCTCTGACTTTTCCTGCAGTGGATGATGGGTGTAATTTAGCAATTAGCAATAAAAAGATGATCATGTGGAAATAATATTATGAAGTAGAAAACAGGGTTTCTAAAGAGTCAGTTCTACTGTGCCATCAGGTTGCTTTTCTCTGCCAAACACCTCTTCATTTGAATGGGGTAAAGCACAGATAGGTAAATAGTGGGCATGGTTTGAGACAGACTTGGTGCAGACCATTGATTTCCATTGCAGTATCACAGTGGTAACCTTGGCCTAATGCTTGACTTGAGAAAGTGTCCCATGTAATGAAGCAGAATGTGGGCAAATACCTCATGATTGATATCATGTAAGTTGCAAGAGGATTGATCTGTCTAGAGGAGATCTAGCTGAGAGGTTACAATTTCTTTTATGCTAAGCTGGTGTTGAAAAGTATCCATTGTCTACTGAAAAAGATTGGGGAGTTTTGCTGTGTTCTGAGAAGGTGATGCAACCCTTGAGCAGGTGATCCTGATCCTTTCATGACACCTAATTGGTTCATAAACTAGGTATTTTGTCTGCAGATGTCCATCAGGTAAAGACTTCCCTGCTGAGAGGGAATTATCAACTAGCAGAGAAATCATGAAAGTGCCTCCAGCCTCATACAGGCAGGACACACAATAGATTCTGCCTGGCCATCCCAGCCCTCCTAGGCTGCCACGACTTTCCTCTGCAACTGTCATTTGAAATCTTGTGCACTAGAAGGCACCTCCAAGAGTGCCAGGCATGTATGTCCTTGTGAGGCAAGGTGTGATGATTAAAACCCTGGTAAAAAAGGACACAAAGGTGAGGAGGCTTAGTGCTCCTCTGGGTACCATCACAGCCACTTGAAGTGGATGAATTATCTTGGCATAATCTGCAGCTCCTGGAGACCTTGTTCTGCCTGGAGCTTTATGCTGCTCCCACTAGGGGCTTGCATTCAAACAGCACATAAACGCAAAGTCTCACCCCAAGAAATCCCTCCTTCTCCCTGGGGAGAAATCCCTCTTTCTCCTTTCTCCACCCCTAATCTCACCCTGCTGTGCAGCACACAGAGATCCCTGCAAGCACAGGCTGTGCACCAAGTCCAGGCAATAAGTGGTTTGGTTGAAGACATTATATTTACAGGCTCTCAGGAGGCTCATTGTAAAAATCTGTGAATTAATTAATGTATAATAAGACAGCACAGTATGTTCAAGGATTTCTTGTAGCCTTCTCCTAGTGTTTGGATTAATATTTCTCTTTGCAGCAGTCATCTCCATATATCTTCTGTAATGTGGTGGAATCAGTGCCTTGGAGAATTTTTTTTTGAATTCTAGTTGCCAGACAGCTATAGACCAATTAATCTAGAAGTATGCACATTTGGGGTAATATTCTCTAGTGACTCAGCAATGTAACAGATGGCAAAATATTTCATATTTATTTCCATTCCATTTCTATATTGGAAATGAATCCAGACATTTTATTTTTTTTGACAGTCAGACAACATCTGTTGAGAACACTGTCAGCTGAATTACAACCTTGTTGGCAGGTAGTTGGGTAGACAGCATGAATTACTTTCAGCTATTCTGTATGTGGTTAAATCTCTTTCTCTACTACATTATTTTCATTATAACTGCTGGATTTATGGATGTTAACTAGCTTCACATTGTATCTCTGAGAGTTTAAGTTTAGTCATATAAAGATTTGATGCATTAAGATGCTGAGCATTAAGTTGTGATATCAGTGGATTTATTTGTACTCATTCCTTAGCCAAGACCAATTAAAGGAAGAGATATTTTGGAGGGAACAGGCCATGGGCTTGGAGGAGATGCACTTCACTGCCATGGAAGGAGCTCAAGAGTGGGAGTGGCTTGGAGGATTTAGTCCCAGGAGCTGGTGTGATCCAGACATATCACAGTCTGAGATATCTGAGCTGAGCAAAGGCTGCCAAGTACTCTCTCTCCTGGTGCAAGCAGCATACTAGACTTTTGGCAGTTCCCAAACAAAATTTTTCCTGGGGAAGCAGGTGTGGAAGTTGAGGCCTTCCATGGTGAGAGGATGAGGAGCCTGAGCACTGGAGGAAGCCTGATCTGAGGGAAAGGATTTAGTATTTTTGTGCAAAGATCAAAACTCCATGAGCAGCAGAATTAGCAGTTTTATTTAGGCTTGTTTTCCTCTGTCTTATATGCCTTATCTCAGTGCACTAAACTCTATTCCTGCCCTCTTGAGCACTACCCATACTGCCAGTCTACCTCTGCAACAGCACAGTCAATTCTGCCTCTGGTCTATTCCTCCTCCACAGTACTCTAAGCTCTGTTATGTTTTTTCTGCTGTTAAGCAAGACACTGTGTGTGATGATCAGAGACACATCCATATTAATTTTCTAGAGAACATATGGCTGTGGACTGGTCAGCTGCTGCCAAACAGATTGAACAACAGCTGAGTTCTTCTGTTTCCATCAGACATTTCAGATTTTCAGCAAGTATGTGTGAGTGTCCTCTAAGATGTCTACTGTCTGCCAAATACAATTAGGGTAAACTGATGGACAGATAGGACAGACAGGGTAAGAACAGTTGTGGAAAACTAGGTTAAGAATCACAGTAAACAAGTGAGTAATGAGGGAAATATTTGCAAAACATTAGTTTAATTCTTTGGATTCTGCGCTATCTTTTGAATTACTTTATTCAGCTTCTTCTTTGGGATAGGAATTAGATGTTCTTCTCTTTTTATTTGGTACTTGACATAATTTGCTCACAGCATACACATGAAGTGAGACCAGTTACACCCACCCAACCATATGCATGTGTGTGTATTTATACACATGTGTACAAAGGTGTCCAAACCCAAGGGTGATCACTGCTGTTAGTTATTAAAAACTTGAAGTTTTAAAAAAGTTTAAAATTTCTAAACAGGATTGCTCTGTCAAACTGGATAAAAGCAGAGTGTACAATTAGATAAAGTGGAAAACAGGCTTAAGTGATGGGTTTAAGCAAAGATATATACCAGTGTCCTAGTGCCTGTTTATGGGTACTGGTCTGGCAAGTGACAGATTGAATGTGACAAGGACATGACAAGTTGTTGAGCCTCAGGGCAGGCTTGATGCGTGCCCCAGTCTGTTCATGTACCATGGGACAAGCAGCAGATAGCATGGAGTACTGGTGGTTTCTTTTGTGGAATGAAACAAGTTACTTTTGTTTGCCAGGAGCTGAGCCTGCTAATAGAGATGACTTGTAGGTCAGAGGCTCTGGATGTCCTGCCTTGTGCTCTACCTGTGGAGGAACTTTATGTTCTGCATTGCTCACTTGTGTAAAAATAGAAGTCCAAGCAACTATTCTTTCTCTAAGTTTCTCAGTAATACTGAAGTTTGCTGCACAGTCATTGTCCCTGCAAAAAGGACCGAAGACTTCTGTGTGTATTCAAGGCCTCCATCATAACATGATTCTTGTTGTTTTCCAGTGGCTCCAATGCTTTAAATTAGCCCATACATTTAAAGAAACCATAGAAATTACCAATTTTAGTCAGAAAAATTGAATGTCTGTTTGGTCCCTCTCCTAGTCAAAAATGGGATTTCTGGTTGTTAAACAGAAGTTTGTTGAATTCCTGGTGGAAACTGCAAATAAATATTTAAACGTGCAATAAGGCATGCCACCAAGTAGCAAATTAAACTAGAGAGTTAAGGCTTCTTAAAATGTGCTTAAAAAAAAAAAAAATAAATATATATATATATTTGGCATCAGAGGATGGCTTGTGTTTTATTACTGTCTTATGCATCACATTGCAGTCTGATGGCCACAATCTTACCTTTAATGAATCTTTTTTTGAACTTTGTTGATTAGCGAGGTGTTATTTGTGTGGAAAGCATTTCAGAAACAAGTGGGAATTTTTTGTCTTAGATGTTATTTTAATTGAGCCATGGTTACAGTTCTTCACAGATGCTTCTTTTTGCTGTTGTTTTATTAGGTTATGAAGGTTTTAAGACAAAAGCTGGTGGTCCTTTTAACCACAAAACACAGCATTGTTTAAATTTTGCAAAACAAGGAAGCCCAATGAAGTTCAGAAGTCTTCATGGCTACTCACCACCTGCTGACATGGTCTGTGGGTGAATCACTTGCTGATCCAAAATCACCTGAGGCAAAATTTTCCCTTAGAGCTAACCCACATATTTTAGGATGCAAAACCACATTACGTCTTTAATAAATTCTCAATTTCTTGTCCAAAACCTTGGGGGTACAGTGAACTAACCCAAAGACAATAAAGGTGCAAAAAATAACCTTCATGATGCCTTTGTAAACCCCATTATGGTGGGCGCTAAGTCCTAGACTTGGTACAGGGTATGTGGTACTGCTAGATGGACTCTTCCATATATACTGTGTCTACAGGTGAATTATTGTAATAGGAATATTACATTTTCCATCTCTAATGAAAAAGATAGAAAATAAAATAAAATAATTTAATAGAAAATTCCAGTTAAAAAGAGTGTTCCACCTCCTCTGGAAACAGGGAGGGGAAAACTCTCAGTGGTCAGGAGTATTTGGTAGCTGGAAAGAATGGGGATGCCATTAATGAAACAACCCTACGAGGCTGAAAAAGAAAAACGTGCATGAAAAAGCTGCAGAGTATGAAATCCAGACTCCATCAGTCATTTAGCCTGTTGAAATCAATGTCTTGTTTTCCACAGGAAGTCAGTAGATCTGGAGGACGTAGCACTACCTAGATAGTGTCAACAAAAGTAGCAATGAAAAATAGTGTGGATCAAGGGGTGACACGTATAGATCTTGTAGCTACGGTCTGGGGAGTTGCTGCAGCCAAGTATGTCCTTTTAATTGCCCTTCTCACATCCCTTAGATAAAAACAACGCAGAGGAGTAATCTCAAGAGGAATATAGTTCTCTCTAAATGTGAAAGATATTAAGCAAATATTCTTCTGCCCATAGAGACTGTAAAAGCTCTTCTCACTGTAAAGTTTGTGTGTCATCTCCTGTTTCTGTAGAAAGAAAGTAAAGGCTGACAGAAGTTTAGGAATCACATGGGAAAGGGCTCCTTTTGTCTGTGGATCTTTCAGACCATGGGAAGCCTTCTGGGCTGGGAAGAATGTGAAATGTTTCCTTGGTTGGGCTTGACCTTCGTTATGCCTTTCCCAGACCACTTGTTGACAGCAATTTTGTCATATCAGAACATGGCTGGAATACAGTGATTTTACCAGAATGTAACCAAAATAAAAACACTGTGAGGATGATGTGTCTGTGCTCTGTCAATAGTTATCCTATCTTTTTCTTTCTTATCCTTCCTATAGTGCTAGGGAGAGAAATTCAGTCTGTGAGGGAGGGTACTTCATACAAGTTGAGTGTGAGGCAATGCAAAGCAAAGGCTCAGTGAAGTCTGTAGCAAAGAACAACAGGCATCACTGATGTTGGATTTCTCAGGTATGAAGCCAAAATGTGAACAGCAACCACTTTCACTTACATTCTTCCAAAAGCACTTAAGTACAGTAAATTGTGTGTAGTGTAAATTAGTAATGTTGTGATTTGAAGGAGCAAAACCCCAGTAAGAAGAGTAGCTGAGCACAGGTGGGCTGGGAGCTAATGAAGCACTGAGGAAGTCAAAGGAGTTTCTCTTGTCTTGTTGCTATCAGCCTGGGGAATGAGGCTGTGACACATCTCATTCAATGTAACATTTCTCACCTGTACTTCAGGTTTGTTAATTTGTCACTCTGCTTTATTGGTTCTTACAACAAATTAATGCATTCTGTTCAGTGGGACAGTCTGAATTCTTACCTGTTACTGCCTGACCAGCTCAAATTGCCACTGACTTGCCTTGGACTGTTGTAAGGAATTATAGCAGTACAAAGCAGATGCAAAGCTCTGAATCTCCACACCTTCCTGCATGACAGTGAGGTGAAGTCAAAGTGTAAAAGAAAGATGCCCTCCACAGACTTCAGCTGACTTTGCAGTTAGGTTGGAGGAAGAAAGAGGATATGTGCATAGCCTGACTGACAGTGTGGAAATAACCCTGACTTTGCCAACACTTGTACCTGAGCCAGCCGGTCTGCATGTGAACTGTCATTTAGAAATTGCTGAAATCTTTTATTTGTTCAGAGAAAACGTGTTTGAAGGACTGAACCAAAAAGGCAACTTCAGGTGTTAGTCATGCAGTCAGTCAACTCCTCTCAAAAATTTAAGATGCAAAGCTGTGGTTCTGCCTTCTTGCTTCATCTGGAAGAGCAGAGCAGGCATGTGAACAGGCAGTGGCTGATCCAGAAGATCCTCTAAAAGCTGTCTGATGCTGACTGTTCTCCCATGGGACTGGTAACAGCCCTGTGCTCAACATGCATGACGTGGTTGGTTTGAGTCTGTGGCAGCCAAGGTCTGTAGGGGCTGTGGTCTCTGAGGTGCCCCATTTACCTCCAGTGTGATGATACTTCTGTAACACAGGCAGACAGAACTGAAGTGTGGGGACACAAATGTCTGAGCTAACAACCTATACAGATTGAGCTCCTTGCATTAAGCAAAGAAACTTTAAATGGCACAGAATTCACATTGTTGTCTGCCTCAATTTTCAGACATACCTATAGAAGTGGTTTTAATACTTTACATATTGAACAATCACCATATGTCCTTCAAAGTCCTGTTTCTGCGCCTGAGCTACTATTTCTGAGCTATTTGGAGTTAAGTCTGCTGCGCGCATGTTTAAAAGTCAGTATGTGCAGATTAGAGTGAGAAATATGTGAGATGTGGAGGTGTTTAGAATTTCTGCTTCATCTCCACCTGAAATGTTCAGGTATTGTTTAATTATAATTATTTCACCTCAATTATTGCACCTAATGACAAAGAATCAGACTGCAGACAAACTTAAAAGTTTTTTTCAAAGACTGTATTTCTTTTTTTTCCTTTCACCATAGCTTGAGATATCCTTCTGTTAGAATGTGGTGTAGGATTCCCTTTATGGCATTCTGGTGCATTGTTGTGGAAGGAATTATCATCTTGCAAATTCAACAACCTCCCTTCAGGATCAGTTAGCAAGAAATCATAGGTCATAAAGGAACAAAACCTTTTTAAACTTAATATCCTCGGTAACAAAGCAGGAAGGGCAAGAGGAGTTCTAAAAATTTCAGAGGTTTTGGTTTTAATCAGCTTTGAAAATTTTGATCTAATTTGAAACATGAGTTTCAGATGATTATGCTACTTTCTGTAACACAAAGTTTGTTCATAAGGTGAAAATCCACTGTGTGCCAAGACTCAGCTTAGAGAATGTTTTTATGGGTATCTAATAAACTTTGAAAATACGGGTTTATAATGGAAATGCTGACTGACTTCTTATTCTAACAAGACTGGTGGATGCTGCTGTAATGTACTGTGTAATTTATAGGAGTCATCTGTTAAGCCATCTGGGACAGAAAGTTTCCCAACTTCTAAAATGTTGGTGACTGGATTAGCCTTATAAACTTCATTTTACAATGATACCAAATGCATCTATGCCAGTCCATCATATTCTTGGCCTGCCATTTCATACTTACCCCAAAAAATTAATAGGAGCTTTTTTAATTACCTCAGTATGAGTAGTAGTGGAGGTTAGAAGGGTGATGCTGGGGCTTTGATTTATTGTTTATAAGTTTCATATGGAGTGAGTCCTGGGGTGAAATAAAAGTTTCTCTTGTTACTCCTCAGATAGGGAAAGTGTTGGGGTTTTTTAAAAGGGACTTGAGACTTTTAAAAACTGGCTACACTATATTAGTCCATTGGGCCTTTCACAGACTGGAGGAGTGAACAGAAAGAGAGGTTAATGGAGAAAGAAAGATGATGAATGATCATTAATGGGAGATCATTAATAGGCATCAGTGAGAAAAGCTCTATCTATGAGTTTGTGGGAATAGGAATGTCTCTTGCTATAGTAAACACTTAAATTTTCCTTAGAAGCCAATGATCAGTGAGAAGCAACTTTATTTTGTTACTGTTTTGTGGTTTTTTTCTCCAACTGTTTTTTTTTTTCTTAGCTATAATAAGTTTTATGTGTTCTTCATTCAGTTTCATAGTACTCTGAGTAAAAGGTGTTTGTCAGCAGGACTTTCAGTACAGCATTTAGGATTCTTCATGTAATTTATTATGGAGAATTGCTGTTACTTTGTTAAAGGAAATATCCATTTTTGCAGATGATGTGATGAAGCTAAAGCACTGAACTTCAGGTGATCATTACAGACATTTTGCATGGGAATTAGAGCAATATTAGCCTTTCCCCCACATTGCAATTGTAGTACTTAACATTTTGCACTCCTGTTGAAGTGTCAATGAATGTAACTTGGCATTTTCACCCCAGTTGTTCCAAGGTGTTGCTCAATACTCTTAAACAGATGCTAATGTCCAGTGAACATCCAGCTAGCAGTAGTCTTCAGACAGCCTGACAGACAAACTCTGGCCTTGTAAGAGAGACAGATGTTTCTGGGCAGCCTGTTGGAGACCATGGAGCTGACTCCTATGGGAATAATGAACATCCCAAGCCTCAGTGCTTTCCACGCCATATGTAAGAGGAATGTCGCCCAGCTTTGTCCTCCCTGAATACATGTCGGGCAGATGAAACATTTAGGAAAAATAAATCTGAATGGGAATTCCAGCAAAAGGAAAACCATGTAGTCCAAAGGCAGTTCTCCACCCTCAGGAAGCAGGTGAAGAACTGACTGGAACATCCAAACCAGATAGCAATCCTATTGCCTAATATGCTACTGGCAGCTTCTCAAGAATTATGGTGATGGGGTGCAATGACGTTTTACATATATTGGCAAGGACTCATATTCCCTGGTGCCTTCTCTTTATTTTAATTTTTGGGATTTTATGTATCTTTCAGATCTCTAGACACTACATCAAGGTACTTGAAACTTTAGTTTATCTGCTGCTTGGAAATGTGTGAGGATTTGGGAGTCATAGTGGACACATAGCTGAGGATTAGCTTTCAGTGCAGTGCTATGAACAAGGAAGGTGGTGCATATCGTGTCAGTATAGGGAGATGATCTCCCCTCCCTACTTATTATTTATTGGGCTAAAAAATTATACTCTTGGACTGGAATATAAGAATGGAAAGATGGGCCATTAACACCTGAAGATGTAAAAAGCATGACCTAAATGTTTCTCTGATTGTTTACTAAGATCTTTCATCCAGTGGAAATGCATAGCAGTTAAGGATTTTAACCTCAATAATAAAGGCTGAACAAATCCCTGGATAGAGTTTAGCACCAAACAGATACAGCAGAGAAATGAGACAAATATTTAAGTGATGCTAGGAAAATGACTGAGCTATCAAGGGAAAATCTGACTCCTCAAAACTTCATACCAAGACTTGTAGGAGAATACATATAAGCCAATAAATTCTGGAGCTCAGTAAAAAAGCAGGTGAATGGAATTATATGGTCAGTGTTGTACTTTTGGTCTTTGGGAGTAGAAGTAGAAAGAAAGGCGAGTTTAAAGGGAGCTAACAGCCTGCTGCAGGGCAGGGTTAAAAGAAGACAGAGCACAGATGGCAATTGATGGTGATCATAACTAATTTTTTTCTATTTTTAGCTCTGCCTTTTCAGTGACTTCATTCGAGGATGGCAAGAGACCACGTACCATTACGTAACCATTTGAGTGAAAAGAATTTTCCTCAAAAGTACTTGGGACACTAAGCAGATGGCAGCAACTTAATCCAATCCAAAGAAGGAATAAGTGAAACCACTCAGTTGCATTCACTGGGGAAACTCTCTGATTCTCTCAGATCTAATGGAAAAAGAAAATAAAACATTACTGAAACTGCCATATATATGTATTTTTATTACATCAGAGCAATCAGTTGTCTTTTGTTTTCTTAAATTGATATTATTCAAAAAATTGTGCTTTTTTATTACCTAGTTAATCTTCCTTAACAGTTTCTTATCATAGTTCATATTAATTGAAATGATACTGACACAGAAGTGCTGTAGTTTGTAGCTGTGTGAGATCAGATGAATTCCAAACTCTGTCTGCTTACTTTGCTGTTGTGTTTTCCATGGGAGTCAGCAGAAACCATGGTTGAGCACTTGCATCTGCTCACAAAGCCAGATTCGGAAATGAACTTCACCAAAGCTTTCTCAACATAACATCATAAAAACAGTTGGAAGGAGGAAAGCAGTGGGGCAGAGCTAATTCAGTCCATAACTAGCTGAAAATCAGGTGCTTCATGCTCTTTTAGCAAGGTTTGGACCTGCAGTAAGTCTGTGATTGTAGGTGACCACCTTTGAAAAAGTATCTTTCACTCTCCTTCCTTCTAAAGTAAGACCTCTCACCTACTGTCTCAAGAGATGCATTTTTCATCTCTAGCCAAAGAGGCTTCCACAATACCTATAGCAGTTTTAAATGCACCCAAAAAGCCAAACTCTCAGCTCCTAGGGAAATTACAGACAAATATGTATTTGCTGACCACACATTCTCATTGCTGTTCAGAGTGACACATGCTCCTGCTGATGAGATATCTGGATGCAAAGCAGAACATGCAGGAAAAATATGGTTACTGCTAATAGTTTTCTCTGTGAAACTAATTTCCCCTTTAAATTAATACTGTTTTAATTTTCACCATTCAGGTAAAAGTAAGGCACAATTTTAAATTCAATTAACTTTCTAGGGCACAAATAGTTACTATCAGTGCAGAGGTATGGCAAGGCAGAGTGCCATAGCCAGGGCCCATCCTGCTTCCCCAGCCAGGAGAAGGGCAGCTGGGGACAGCCTCAGGCACTGGGACAAGGAACATGTGAGGAGGTCCCAGGAGAAATTATTATGACACTCAGGGTCCTGGAATTTATTGCACATCCACAAAGTGTTTCTGTGCATGGATTCATGCCCGTGTGTAGAAGTGCTCTGCCCACATTCCACCTACCACTTCCTCCTGATGTGCAGCTCCATCACCTACCTCCTCCTCACCACCCACCAGCTTCATCCTAAAGGGATGTCCCTGCCAGAAGCACATGGCCCTGCAGGTCACCAACCCATACCAACCCATTTTTTTAAAAAATGGGTTTAAGCAAGATAATCCTTGAAAGGAATCCCTCATTTGGAATCACTGTGAATTTGGAGTCTCCTTCCAAATCTTTGTCCTCCAGCTCCTGAATATGTCAGTTTCCAAACCCTGGTGCCGGGTCTTCTTTCTTTTCTGTGTACCTGGTAACAAAATGAGATGAAAAATATTTTTGTGGAAGAAATTGGAAAATATTTTTCTCTAATTTGGAAGTATTTATCAAACATTTCAGCATTTTCTGTGTCTCTTTTCCACTTTCTTTAATCAAAAAAAAGAATCCACAGGACAAGATGTAGAATTTCCTGTTAAGAAAATTGGAATAAAATATTTGTTTTCAGGCCTCATTAATCACTACAGTTTCAGTGCATCTGGGGATCTGTGGTTTCATCCTCCCCAGCAGTCCACACTCTCTAACCCACTGTATCTTCTGTAGAGCACAGAGGTCAGACTGAGTCTTGGCAGTGTTATTCTTCACTTTACTATTACCAGAAATGCTGCTTGCTGAGTTTCTGTTGACACCCTGAATTTGCCCTGTCAATTTTCTTTGCTTTATAACAAGCATTTTAGCAAATTAAATGCTCATTGCAAGCAACTTATTTATTTTCTATTTGTTGCTTTCCCCACCCTTCCTAATCAACCTCTTGTTTTTCATGGTCGAATAAGTATAAATAATTAGCACATCAAAAAAAATCAGATCTCTCCTATGAAAAATTATTGAGACTGAAAAGAAGGCTGCATCAATCAAATTGGTTTCTGCAATTGTTTCCTCAGTTCTGCTCTGTGAAACTGTCTAACAGACTTGGGAAATATGGATAAGGCTAGCCACAGCTTTTTTGGAAAAAGAAATATCTCCCCCGCTCCCTCAGATTTTTCCCTGCGGGTCTATTTATTTAGTGCTGAGCTTTGCCAGACCACTTGATACTTCCATTCTAACACACAAAAGCAGTTACAGTATATAAATGATTCAGAGATACATTTTGAAGTAATTAAATGCAGAGCAGTGATGCAGAAAATTAGTCAAAATTAGTGTAAAATTATGGTAACCACCATACTGAGTATTAAGTGCAGTGGAAGCTGCAATGGTAGTGGAAGAAAGGGAAAGGATTATGGTTTAAGTCACGGTTCTGGAAGTCAAAAGACCAATGTTCAGTCCTAGTGCGACCTTGAGCAGCCCACCTAACTTCTGTTCCTCATCTTGCAAAGGAGGATAAACTGTCTCTGCTACAAAGAAGGAAGTTTACCAACTTTTATAAAGTACTTCTAGATGCTGTGATGTAAAATGCAGTGAGACCAGGGTCAGCAGGATTTTACTTCCTAGAAATCTTTAGGAAAAAAAGAAACTATGTAGCTTATTTACTTTGGAAAGCATTCTCAGAGATGTTTTCAATGGTAAAGTCAGATGCTCCTAAACTTTTGGCAGACCTTAGTCATCCTTGACTCTGTTCACATCCAGAGCAATTCTGTTTATTCTGTGTTTCATATGAAGAACTGTTGCTCCTTCCTCCTCTCCCTTCCTGTGCTCAGGGTATAATGCTGAGCAGGATGGAGGATAAAAGCTTTTGTTGTGAACCAGGGCATACGGCATAGCCTTGGCTGAAGGTGCTGGTGGAGCAGGACTTGTGAGACAATATCCTCTGAATTATCCTCTTGGATGTGTCCCATAACCTGCCCGCTCCCTCTCTGCACCACCAGCCTGGAACATGTCTTGGTGAAGTGGATGGGGTTGGGAGAGCTCCTTGCAGGAGTGCAACAGAGAAAAGGGATTGAAACTGTTTTGTATCGAAACTGTGTTCGGTGTGCATGAGGGTGTGCATCCAGGGCAGGCACGTGCTCAGGGCCAGAAGTCTGAATACAGTCAGGAGTCCTCTTTGGTCTGGTCTTCAGAGGAGCCCCAGGAGATCTAATATATGGAATATATTCTGTGAAACATAACCACAGTGTTAGCAACAAAACGGTTATGTTGAATATGTCCTGGGTGAAAGGTAAATTCTAGTCTTGTATGTTCGGGTCAGGCTCTGGACACAGCAGAGAGAGGACAGCAAACAAGTCTGATAATAAAGCTAATGCTGTAGATGATACTCCAACAAAATTTTTGGGAGTCCTTGTTTCTTCCAGAAGAACCTAAGAAGCAGATTCTTCTAAGGTGTGGTAGGAGCCAACAACAACAGAAACAATCTGAAAGCCTGGTTTGGCTGTAGGAGTTGCAGAGGAGCCAGGTTAGGTGTTTGCTGCAGTGCCTTCAGGGTATATCAGCCACTGGGGCAAGAGGCCCACTGGAAAAGCAGGGAAAAGCAGGAAAAACTGTGGTGGGAAGCAAAAGGTGTTGGTGATGAGTCATCTACTAATTTTTGTATGATCCAGGCCAAACTAAGCTGATTCCTACTCTGAATTTTGAACAAGGTATTTGAAAGAAAGTGGAGGTGAATTGAGGGAGGAATCTTTATTGAGATGGGGGTCACCTTGATTTGTCCTTTTACCGTCAGTAATGTTTTCTGTTCCAGTCTAATGAGGAGTGTTTGGGAAGTGCATGAGGTAACCAGGAACCGGTTTTGATTTTGTTTTGCTCCCTGGAGCAAAAGCATTACTAGGTCATGTTGTCACTGTTGTTATGGCGGACCTTGACCTTGCCAAGGCCACCTGGCCATGGGAATGTTTTGGATCTCTGTGTCTGACGAGTCCCTCGTCTTCCATAGAGCCCTCCATGTGCAGGGCCTCATGGATGGCTCCATACTGGCACCCATGGCACTGCTCAGGCAGTAAAGGAACAGCAGAGTGAGACGGAGGGAAGGCAAAAGGGCAAAGAGAGCCAGTGAAAGCAAAATGCAATGGCTGGAAGGACAATGATGATGGGAACGGGAGAAGAGACTGTCAGTGCTCGGGAAGATGCAGAGTCATAAATCATTTAAATAGCATGAAGCTCTTCTGACAAAAATGGGAAGAAGAATTTAGAAGAAGTAAATTAAGGAAGGTTAGAAAGAAAGATCACAGGATAGAAGAAAGCAGAAGAAAGGACAGATTAAAGAGGGAGACAGTGAGGAAAGCAGGCATGGTGGGTGTAAGAGGGAGGGCTGGCAATGGGTCAAGAAGGAGGAGCACACAGAGAAGCCCACAAGTGACCAGGGCAGTGCTGCTGATGGGGAAGATGAGAAGCTGCAGCCATGGAGGCTCTGCACTAGGGTTGTCTTCTGCAGGCCCCTTCCACTGGCAACTTTCAGTGGGAACCTGATTTCACTGGTCAGTGATGGGTCTTGGGATTTAGCTCCTAAAGTCATAATATGCTGATGTAACACAGCTGTCAAATTGTATAATTTGCATATATATAACCCCTGTTATTCCTATCTGGACTAAGAAAAGATTGCACCCTGCCAAAACCTTTCCTACTTGAAACATGATTAAATATTACCTCACTAACACTGCATGTACTAATTAAAGTACACTAATTAGTTATTTGAGAGCCCAAAGGTTAGGCACACATGGATTACCCACTGTAATTTGGCGGGGGAGGGGGAGCACACATAGTCTCTGTAGTGTTCCCAATGGGAACATTTCCTCCTCCCTGCTTCAAGCTGCTCTTGCCCACTTCTTTAAAGCTGCATTAAGATATGTCTACCCAATTACAAATATAACAACAATGCCCTTATGCTCTGTAAAATCCTGTCTAGAAATTGGCACGTTGTTTTTTTGCTTGGACCTTTTTTATGTGGGACAGTTTCCTGACCTGTTCCCTAAGTGGAGACATGTGGGAAGACACTGCAGCATGAGCTTGCAAACTGATGTGATGTGGGGGCATCTGGGGCTTTGGGCAGCCTTCAGCTCTCTGCAGCTTTGGGTCTACAACATTCTCAGTGCAGGAAGACACTGGAGCTCAGCGATGCATGATGTCAAGTGATGTGGTCATGGCTGCACAGACCTCTTTTAAGGATCATGTCTACATTATTATTTACTTGCATGCAATTTTCTGTTTATATAAATCCAGTGTATATAGACTGCATTAAAGAATTGGGGGGGTTGTGTTGTTGCATGCAGTACCAACTTGAAGAGAAAATACAGTATCTAAAGTATCTGCCCCAGAAGGTTTGCAATCTGCATGATTTATTTGGCAGAGAAATAATTTATTTAATCCTTTCTAGTTCTTTGCTACCCACTTGTAAAATGTTTATGGAGCTCCTCTCTGATGGCTAGTACTTCTTTAGTTGAATTATTTGAACTTAGAAAACAAATTCTTTCTTTCAGTAATGGATTTCCAGTAGTGTTTCTCACATGTTTCTCTTTAGCTATTTCTCTCTGTAAAAGGGTCTAAGCCATTCCCACTGGGAAATCTTTATGAGTCCTTTGGAAGACAAGGTTCTGGCCCATTTTCACCTAAAATTGCCATGATTTGAGCATGGGGAGCTTGAGGGCTTGGAAGTTTTAAGCCACAATAGTCACTTCTCGGCTGATCCTCCCAGCAGCAACCCAATCTGAGAGTTTTCCAGGGGAAAGAAAGTTGGGGCATAAGTTCTACTCAGCTAGCTGAGGTAATTGAACCATGGCAATTGCCACATACTTGGTGGACTTAGTCTGCCAAGTGCCAAATAGAAGGGAGGAGGCTGCTTCTCATACCTTTCTACTAGCCTTTTGTGAGTGATTCACCATGAGTTGCCTATACCCCTATTTATGGAAATTATCTGTAGATGCTGAGTGCTTCTGTCTTTCCCTTATGTACAGAATACAAACATGTAGCTACTAATGTCATGTATTAGTGGGGTCATCAGCACAAGCAGAACTAAGCTCCTTCATTTCACTATGGGTTTTTTTTATACCTGAAATACTCTTTTCCCCCTACGTAACATATGTAAATGCCTGAGCAGAATATTAGTCCAGGGTGTTTCAATTGGCTTTAGTTTACATATTTCCACCTCTGCGAGCATGAAGTCAGACAGGTCCCAAGGGTCAAAGCCAATACCTCAAGTCCCCTCTGAAAGTGATGAAGTTAGCTGTTCTTTAAAAGGGAATTACTCCTTTGTTGTATACTGCCATGTTCCCCATCAAACCCCAGCTCAATGCCATGATCATCCCTGAACGCTGATCTCACCCCAAGGCAGGTCATGCACAGATAGAAGTAAGGACTTGTGAAGAAACAGCTTTCTAAATGGGATGGGGAAACTCATGTGGATGGAAATGGACTTTCATCTTCTTGAATAGGGAATCCAGAACAGTGGAGGTCACTTCATGTATGATTAATTTTATTCCCTTATATTATATTGAAGTATGCTTTCTTTGCTCCACTTCTTTTGGTCTGTTTGATTTCCCATTAATTTTGAAGTCCCCTTTGTAAGCTTGAAGTAAATTGTGCTCTTCAGTGTTTGCTGGATTGGGATTATTCAGCACCTTTCAGGTCTGAGCCTTAGCATGGAGCTGAAGCAGATGCTGAGTGGTAAAATAAAGACTTTGGCTCAGTCTTTCTGAGTTTTGCATTATCATGGTGTCTGTCTCTAAGGTATTATCACAGTGTATACCTCTGAAACAGCCATATACAAAGGCATAAATTTGTTGTTGTACTTATCTCTACTTTTCAGTGTAGGAAATTGTTTTTTCTCAGAACTAAGCTTCCCACAGAAGATTGCATTTGATAGATTTACTCCATAAATTCGGCCAAGATAAATTTTGAAAGTGAAGTGATAATTTACACATGATATTTCAGGTACAGTGTTTCGGTGGTCGCCCTGTGTCGCACGGCTGCGGGCAGCCCTGGGCACCACGGCAACACTGTGTGAGGTTCTTGCCGACTGGGAGCTAGGCACGGCGAAGGCAGGGAGAAGAAAGGCGGGGAGTTCAAGAGGGGGAAATCAGCAGAGTTTATTCACCTCACGGCTTTAGCCTCATGAAGACAGGAACACGTGGGAAATTACAGCTTTTATAGAAAGGAGGTACACAGGGAGGGTTTTAGTTACAGACCAATGAAAAGAATTTAGGGAGTGGCTCATAACATAATAGACATTTGTAATATCAAATCAGGGAAAAATGGGAGGGAGAAGTTTGGGTTTGGTCTAATCACTCTAGGCTCTCTCTAGGAATTTTCTAGAGTTTGGGAAAGCTTTAGAGTGACTAGCAGGGTCAGGGGGTTACTCAAAAGAAGATGGACACATGGCAGGTGTTGAGACAAAACAAAGGCATTTAGAGACAGCAGGTGCAGGGCAAACAGGAGTGAAAAAGGGGGAGGGTACATGGGGCAAACTATTACATAAAAACTTCTAAATAAATGAAGCATTAAACAGAGAAAACTAAAAATTCACACCACAACAGTACAGGATCTTTTTTTCAAGCTTCTTTGCTGTTTAAAAGTTAAATAAAGGTTTGTGCATGTTTAATTTAGCTTTGATGATTGACTTTCAGGTTGAACACTTAGGAAAAAAAGAGAGAATGTCTTACCGTGATGTATATGTTCACTTAAAAAAACCCCAAACAACACACACACATGAAATTTAGGGCTAAACCCAAACCCAACAACAATACACATCAGAGAAGTCTGGAGGAAGATTTTTGTCCCATCATCCTGTTGGAGTGCATAATTTCATGCATGGGATAAGCTGGTTGAACAGTCTGCAAGTCTCACAGGTTTCCTGAGAAATCAAGGAAAAATATATAGACAGCAATTTGCTGCTAGGATCAGCACTAGAGAGCCCTTGGTATCAGATCTTTTCTTGTGAGAGAACATCCACACAGAGGGGGATGAAGTTGTGGTGCAGCAGCATGTGGGATTTGCTTGGATGCCCTTGGTACAGTTCCCTGCTGTCCTCCAGACCCCTTCAACAAGGCAGAGACGTGAGGAGGTCACTGGAAGCCAGGTGATGGTGCATCTCGTGATGCCCAGCTCTCACACTACCAGCTCACCTCAGAAACAAGGCATCAAGAGCAGCCTTGCCTCTGCATTACCACCACTTCTCCATAGTTCCCTGCTCAGCACATTGGCTGCTGTCAACCCCTTTCCAAGGGACTCAACTCCCTTATACTACTTTTGGTATCTGTAGACAAGTTAAGCTCAAAATGGATGGAAGAGTTGCAGCACCTAGGAGGATACAGTCCTCAGCCAATTAGGTGTCTAACTATGCCTTTTCCTTTCTGCTGTTGTGCTTTCTCCTCTTTCTAGGCAAAAGCATATATTCCAGCAATAAACATATCTGTAGATGTAGATACATAACACTCTGATGGACGGCTCCACACTGTCTTCTGAATTATTGTGAAAAACATGGCAGTGTCCACACTAAAAACTTCTCTAGTGGGTGTCTGTTGAGATGGAGAGATGAGCTGTGTGCCTGACTCTTGATTTTCTTATGCTTCTTCTGATGAGCCCCTGTATGTGGAAGAATGCTGTGCTAGGTGTGCTTGAACTCGCCTTGCCCTGGGGACAGCCTGCTGTCCCTAGGAGTCCACCCTCCTGCTCTTTAGGGCAAGGAACAAGCAAAGTTTGTGTTGTCTGATTTCACCTCCCATCTTCCACCTATTTGAGCTAATCTTTGGAAGTGTTTCATTTTCCTGATGTCACACCTTCTGAGTACTGATGGGCTAAACAGAAAAATGGCAGGGGAATATGCTCCACTTAATTTATGGGAAAGTCACACAGAAGTAACAAAAGCCACTCTTTCCCTGTGTTTTTTGTTACTGTAAAATGAGACTGGATGGGAATCCTGGGTACACTTTAATAATTCCCATATACTAATAAGAAATGATCCAGCAGCTTATGGTACTTAAGATTTCAGGAAGAGCAACAAATGACTGTGACTTCTTCTGATCCACATCAACAAGACCACAAACCACTGATCTCCAAAGAAATGGTGCATCCAGAAAACCTACTAGATGGTTTTATGAAGGAGTCATTGTTTTTCAAAACAAAATGAATGTGGAAAGGACAATTTTTGGCAAATAATTACATCTGTAATGGAAAACATATTGTCTCATTAAACTACACTCCTAATCTTCCTCACTTATTTATCAGCTTTTGATGGAGCAGAGTCTGGAATTTATATTCAGTCCAATGTCCCACAGAACTTTTGTCCAGTAAAAAAGGTCATCTGTAAATTTCACATAGGCAAGTGTAACATTTTCCTACCATAACATCATCTTTAAAAGAGGGGAAAAAAAAGACACGGCATTAAAAGTTCTGTAAACCTAAGAAAATACATTTGTTCAGCTGAGCCCACATTAAGCTTGATTTGCTTCATTTGGAAACAGCTGAAACTGGGTAATCTTGAGCTTGTAGTGAGAAATATCAATTTAACATGTAGTTGGTGTGCTAAGGGCTGCCCTGTTCCAATTAAAAATCCACTGTGTTTTTATGGTGGTATTCTGGAGGGTGTCTTGATTTGCTGATAAATGCTGACAGGACTATTAAAACTGTGAAACAACATCACTTGAATGTGGCACAAAATGAAAGAAAGGCAGTGCCATGCTGCTCTTGGGTGTTATTATCCTGATTAAAAATTGGAGCCAAAGTGAAAATCATCCCTGGGCAATACATTTATTTATTTATTTATTTATCCCTTTAAAATGACTTCATGGTATTAGTAGCTGTGTTTCCTGACAGGAAACCCTAAGGCACTGTGATTAAGCGAAGGAGCATTTTTTATTAACCTCTCTTTCTTGTGCCTAGAAGCACAGATGAAGAATGACTGAGTTTGCTGTGTGACAGTATGAACATGCAATGCTGAGAGTTGGACAGGCCCCTGGCTGTTAACGTTTTCTGGCACTCTTGGTTATTAAAAATTCTTCTCTCAGCAGAGTTTTGAGAGTCATGTCAGCAGGCCTTTGAAATTCAATGGGGAAAGAGTCACCTGGATAGAACATAGCCTTTCATTTGTCCCCTTAAATTGTCCATGACGAGCTGAAAATACCTGTTTTCCCTTTTTTTTCTCCATATATTCAAAAACCTACCAGTCATTCACATGACGACTTGACCCACAAGCTAAGCAGCCAAGCAAGAGCCTCACCAGCTTGGGGTTTTGGTGCCAAATCAAACATCTCTCAGATCCTTCTGTGTGTGATGTGGGAACAGGCAGAGTAGAAATAAAGTAGGCTTCTTTGCATAAAGTCCAAACAACATTTATTTTCTATGTATGATTATAGGGTGATTTTAATTAACTTTTTTCTGTCCTCAGCCAGCACATGAACAGAGTACATGGCAGAGTTGATTACAGGCAGAGAACTGAGCATGGCTGGGGTGCTGGGGGGGAAGAGGGATGCAGAACAGAGATGGGGCTGGCACCAGGAGTGGATGGTGCCTTCAGCTCTGAGAGGAGGGACCCTTGTAAGTAATTATTGGGTGAGTCCAGCTTTCATTACAATTCCTTGTAAGCTGGACTCAGCTCATAGCCCATGTAGAAGTGGGAACAAATAAGCACTCATTTTCCATCCAATCAAGATATTGATAACTTAACTGAGGCACAAAGAGTGTGAGGAAAAAAGTATTTAATTGTCTATACACCAGCGCCCCTAACCTGGTAATAAACTTGTCTGTATTGCTGTCACTGGATGCTGCCCATAGAACTCACATGCCTGGAATGCAAAAGCCCATGAACATAACCTATTTAGGAAGAGACAAGAGGGGAAGGGGAATGGCAAGCCACATAAAACGAGCTGTTATCTCCTTCTGAGTCGCCAGGCATCCTCTCCCTTTTCCTCTTTTCCTCTCCTGCTCCACACCCCCACAGTTTGCACTCTGGTTTCAGGGGACTTGAGAAGTGGTGCAGGGATAAAACATCTGCTTTTGTTCCAGCAACTGACAGGTTTCCCTGGCAAGTGCATGCCTGTGGCAGCACAGCATGGAATGCCCTTCACTCAGGTACTGACACCAGAGAGAAAGTTGACCCAGCAGACAGGAGCTCCCAGCTAGTACAGCTGCTTGTGGCTGGGGTCAGTGTTTCTGCACAGTGGAGAAGAGATGGATGGTCAGTGGCTTTATCCTTAGTGTCTCTCTAACCTTGAGAAAAAAATTTGTGTGTGTTTCTTGTTAGTGTAGACTCTTGTGTACGAGAGTGTAGAAGATGGGGATGCAGCATCCAGCATGGATGCTCATCTCTTTGAAGGAGCTGCTGAAGTCTAGAGATGACATAGAAAAAATCCACTCATACCATTAAAGTGTCATAAGGAAATGTCAATTAGCAACAAAAAAAAAAAAAAAAAAAAAAAAATTTGCCCCGCAAAGGTTTNAAAAAAAAAAAAAAAAAAAAAAAAATTTGGCCCTGCAAGGTATTCTGTGAAGTAGCTGCGCATGGGAAAGTGTCTGGTTACGTCTCTTGCAGTTCTTTGTTCCTGGCATGATCCACGTGAGGTCATGAAAATGATGCTGAATGCTTTTCTATGAAAAAACAGGAGATGCTTTTAATTAGAATTCAATAGAATTCACAAAATCACTGTAATAGAGTTTTTTAATGCCTCCCTACACTGTGTGCCGGAATGAAAAAAACCTATGATGCTAGAAGTTTCAATTTGAATTATTTGCTGGATCTTCCATTCTGTCAACACTAATATTGTAGATTTTTCAAGACATACTGATTTTTAAACAATTTAGTGGAACTGATCACCTATGTATAGTATAATAGATTTAACCTTAGTGGATAGAAAAGAAATAATCACAGAGCTATATGTCATGTTTTCATGAAGGGCTACACACTCCTTAGGAGGGACAGACCAGGAAGGTGTGGTGGTGGAGTTGCCTTCTATGTGAGGCAACACTTGGAATGTATTGGGCTCTGCCTTGGTGTGGATGATGAATAAGTAGAGACCTTATGGGATTAGGATTAAAGGGCAGAGTAGTCAGGGTGACATTGTGGGTGCTCTCTACAGGTCACCAGATCAGGAGAAGGAAATGGATGAGGTCCTCTGGAGGCAGCTTGAAGCAGCCTCAAAGTCACAAGAAGTGGTTTTTGTGGGGGACTTTAACTACCCTGACATGTGCTGGAGAAGCTATACAGCAAAGCACAAACAGACCAGGAGGTTTCTGGAAAGCCTTGATTGCAACTTTCCGTCTCAGGCAGTACTAACAAACAGGGAAGGCGTTGTTAGCGATATGAAGGTTGGGGGAAGCCTTGGCTGTAGTGACTGTGAAATTTTGGAGTTCAGTGTTGGGTGAGGAGGAAGCAGGACAGAAAGTGAGCTTACAACCATGGACTTCAGGAGAGCAAACTTTAGCCTCTTTACGGATGTTCTTGGGACAATCCCATTGCTACAGGCCCTGTGGGAAAGAGTGGTACAAGACAGTTGGTTGATATTTAAGTATCAGTTCCTCCAAGCTCAAAAATGGTGTATCCTGATGAGCAAGAAATTGGTTAACGGCAGCAAGAGACCTGTGTAGATGAATAAAGAAATGTCATTGCTCAAGTGTATGCAGGAAATACACAAGAGATGACTGTAGGGTCAGGCTACTTAGAGTGGATATAAAGGTGGTCGTAGTTACTAGGAATGAGACAAGGAAGGTCAAGGCCGATCTAGAATCAAATCTGATCAAGGATGTCAAGGACACCAAGAAGGGTTTCTTCAAATGCATCAATAATGAAAGGAAAACAAAGGACAATGTGGGACCATTATTAAATGGAGGGGGAACCCTGGTAACAGAAGAGGCAGAAAAGGCAGAGTTATCAAATGCCTTCTTTGCATCTTCACTGACAAGACCAGCCCTCAGGAGTCTCTGACCTAGGAGATCAGGGTATAGGGATGTTGGAAGAAAGACCTTCCCTTGGTCATGGAGGATTGGGTTAGAGAACACCTAGGCAAACCTGACATCCACAAGTCCATGGGTCTTGAGGGGATGCATCCACAAATGCTGAGAGAGCTGATGGACACCACAGCCAGGCCACTCACAGTCATCTTTGAAAGATCATGGATATCAGGAGAGGTACCTGACGATTGGAAGGAAGTAAATGTTGCCCCAGTCTTCCAAAAGGGCGAGGAGGAAGACACAGGGAACCAGCAGTCAGTCAGCCTCACCTCAATCCCTGGAAAGGTGATGGAGCACCTCATTCTGGAGGCCATCACTATCCATATGGATGACAAGAAGGTGATCAGGAGCAGTCAGCATGGATTCACTAAAGGGAAATCATGCTTGACCAGCCTGGTTGCCTTCTATGATGAAACAACTGCCTGGGTGGATGAGGGAACAGCAGGGGATATTGTTTTACCTTGACTTTGGCAAGGCTTTCAAAGCTGTCTCTCACAACATCCTCACAGGCAAACTCAGGAAGTGTGGAGTGGGAGAGTGGACAGAGAGGTGGTTTGAGAACTGGCTGAACAGCAGATCTCAGAGGGTTGCACAAGGTCTAGTTGGAGTCCTGCCACTGGTGTTGTTCCCCAAGGTTCAATACTGGGCCCAGTATTGTTCAACTTTTCCACAATAACTTGGGTGAAGGGGCAGAGGCCTCCTCAGCAAGTTCCCTGACAACACAAAGCTGGGAGGAGTGGCCAATACCTCAGAGTGCTGTGCAGCCCTTCAGAAGGACCCTGACAGGTTGGAGAGATGGGCAGAGAGGAACCATCTGAAATTCAACAAGGGTGAATGCAGGGGGATGACCAGCTGGAGACTATGGAATTCTGGTGGACAACAAACTGTCCATGAGGCAGGACCATGTCCTCATAGTCAAGAATGCCAAAGGTATCCCAGGATGCATTAGCAAGAGCATTGCCAGCAGGTCAAAGGAGGTGACTTGTCCTGCCCCTCTGCTCAGCCCTGGTGAGGCCACCTCTGGAGTGCTGTGTCCAGTTCTGGGCTTCTCACTACAAGGGACATGGAGCTGCTGGAGTGGGTCCAGAGGAGGACTACAAAGATGATGAGGGGACTGCAGCATCTCTCCTATGAGGCAAGGCTAAGAGAGTTGGGCCTGTTCAGCCTTGAGAAGAGGCACCTGAGAGGGGACCTCATCAATGTCTATCAGTCCCTGAAGGGAGGATGTCAGGCTCTCCTTGGTGATGCCAAGCAATAGAACAAGAGGCAATGAGCAGAGAATGATGCATAGGAAGTTCTACCTGAACCTGAGGAAAAACTTCTTTACTGTGCAGGTTCACTGGAATAGATTGCCCAGAGAAGTGGTGAAGTCTCCCTCACTGGAAATACTCAAGAACAGTCGGGACACAATCCTGTGCCATATGCTCTGGGATGGCCCTGCCTGAGTAGGGAGGCTGGACCAGATGACCCACTGTGCTCCCTTCCGACCTTGTCTGTTCTCTGATTCTGTGAAATACTGCAGTTAGGTTTTCGGAGAAAAGCCATGTGAATTAGTCATATTACATGCTGATCCTGAAACTGAAACACTTTCCAATCCAACATTTCTCAAAGGATGTTAAACAGCAGCTGCTAAAGCTAGACATTTTAATATCAGGTTGTCTAGATAATTTGCATCTGAGAGTTTTTTAAAAGCTTGCCGAAGAGCTCTTTGAATGATTAATGGTACTTTTCAGTAAATCTTGGACCACTGTAAAGTTTTAGAGGACACAGCAAAAAACTGAAGATATGCCATAGCAAAGGGTTAAAATTGCAGCCTAGTTAATTTAAAGTCTTTTACCTTTATACTGATCATGTAAAAATCCCAGAATTGTTGATGAAATTCTCAATAAATAAAGAATGGAGGAATTTAATACAATTAATTTCAAACCAATAGTTTTCAGGGAAACTAACTTGTCATTGGTTGGGGCTTTTTTTTTTTCATATACAAAAAATTTGGTTGAAAAGCAAGTAATGTAAAATGCTTGATGATATATTGTGAAGCATTTTAATCAAGAACAATGTAATTTATTCCCTGCAGTGTACTAAATGGATTAGATGCTCTAATATTATAATAAATGGATTACCACTGCTGAACATGTCTATTTTTAGTTGCACCCTTGGCGTTCTAGGTCCTGTCTTCTTCAATTTTTTGAACTGAAGATCTGACAAGAAATCATTGCAGAGTAGGTTTCCAACCAATGTGGGCATTGGGAGTGGTAAGTAAGAGAGACAGACACCTAATAAAAACAAGAGCTGAGTCTCATGAATTGAGAACACCATAAAGATAATGTCACACCTCTGGAAAAAATGGAAAATGAGTCTTTCTTGTGAGATAGCAGCTCCAAATTGTCAGAAGTAACTCTCCAAAGAATTCTGTCAGGCAAGGTAATTTCCTAAATAAGCTGATCAGATCCTTCATTGTACAAAGTAGAAATCACAGGTAGGTACGGGGAGATCTGAAGTGGTAAAAGGTTAGATCTTCTGGTGAAGGGCTCACGGGGTTCAATCTGATTATTAAATAAAAAGGAAATTTAGAATTTAAGGTAAAGATTTGATGTTCTCTCACGACACAGAATTGTTGGTTATGTTGCCTGAAGGCTCCAGGTAAGCACTGCTAGGAGTTAGAGCTCTGGTACAGTATGAGAAAAAACAACCTAGGCTTCAGGCTGACAGTTTTGGAGTAGTAATGAGATTCAAATATTTTTAGAGAGTGGTTTTAACATTTTGAGCCATATTACATGAGTGTGCCCCTTTTTCTTCAGTGGATACACTAAAATCAGAGTTTCTAAAAAAGGACGTGGCCTCATTCAAACGATTATACAGAAATTTTATGTGTTATCTTTATAGCAAAGATTGGAGCAGAAGAACATACTAAGCCACACTGATGTAATAAATATATTAATCTACTGGATGAATAGCTGAGTTTGTAATGTTGTCTGGAAGCCTGGAATTAGTAGGGCAGAATGTGAAGGAAGGAATGACATGCTAAGGAATCATGTAGTTGATATTTTGATATCAACTTGATATATTGATATTTCATCTTGTTTCCAGCTCAGAACAGATACATTCTCTTTGCCTTCGGAGGCAAAGACAATGTATCTGCTCTGAGCTGGAGACAAGATGAAAAATTTTGGGTCAACTCAGGTTATGCTATGTGTCAGTAGCCACCAGAGTATGCTGTGAATCTTTGAATGGACACATGCTGCCCACATATTTCTAGTTTTCCTTATCCAGAGAAAATCTGCAAAGTGTTCTAGTCCTTTGGATGTCTGATCCTGTCGTGGTCCAGTCCTGGTGGAACAGGTTTGTCTCATTCTTGCTCTGGGGCCTTCTTCCCTTATATCACAAAGCAGAGCACTGACTTCAAAGCCTTCATTTCCATAAACCCTAGCCAATGGGACTACTAATAGCATGTTACTTATGTTTTTCTCTCTTAAAAATCCAAGCTAGCAAAGAGTCAAACAGCCTTTCCCCAACCCTAATCACTCACATAATTTTGGTGAAAGAAGTGAATCTAAAACTGAAGAAGCAATTGCTTGGAAACTAGGAAGTACTGTGAATAACTTATCTCCCTTGAATTTGTGTGAGATGAGGCAACCTATAGTCATCCTTTCCCATGGAGCATTCAGGGTACGGTATAGTCATGTCCAAGAAGTGGATTGGGTTTTTTTCAGGGAAGGAGGCTCCTGCCTGTAGGGCACTTGCTTCTTTGGCTGCAGAAATTAGTAAACTGGACTAAATGTTATAGAAGACTGTAGGAGGAGAAAGAACAGTCCTGTGAATAGGGCAACTGCTCTGAAGAGTTGCTTTCTACCTTTCCCTTTGCAGCAGGAGACATCCTAACTTTTTCAATCCTCATGTGACTTCAGCAGACCCACCGGTCTGGTTTGTAGTCTACATTTGCAATCTGGTTTATAATCTTTTGCATACAGCAAGAGGAAATAGTGAGTTTCAGCTAAGGATCAGGCAAATGCCTACAAAGTAAGTGAAGCTACAGGGTTGCATCTGTAGGGACACAGTTGAAGATTGTAATTTGGTTGAAGAGTGTCACTGGAGACTGCTGTGGCAGCCAAATGGCTAGTGCTGAAAAACCTTTGTTGTAGGAGCACCCTGTGTATGAACAAGACAGAGCAGGTGAATTACTAGCTCCTTCTCTGTGCTGTGTTGATTTTAAAACTTTTTTTCTTTTCAGTGACATGAAGAAGCTTTCCTTAAGTGCAGATGAGCATATGCTCATACGTAAAGAGGATTAGTTTAGCAGAGAAGAATAGAATAGTGCCAGTTGGAAGACATCTACAATGATCATCTAGTCCAACTGCCTGATCATTTCAGGGCTGAACAAAAGTTAAACTATGTTATGGACTTTTCCAAATGCCTTTTGTGCACTGACAGACTTGGGGCATCCACCTCCTGTAAGAAGCTTGTTCCAGTGTTTGACTACCCTCAGTAAAGAAATGCTTCCTAATGTCCAGTCTAAGCCTCCTCTGGTACAGCTCTGAACCATTCCCATGCGTCCTATCCTTAAACACCAGGGGGAAGAGCTCAGCACCTCCCTCTCCATGTCCCCTCCTCAGGAAGCTGCAGAGAGCTGTGAGGTCACCCCTCAGCCTCCTTTTCTCCAATTGAAACAAGCCCAAAATCCTCAGTCCCTTCAAACAGGACATTGCCTCCAGCCCTTTGTTGCCCTCCTCTGGACACATTCTCATCCTTTACCCTCATTCCTCAGCTGTGGGCCCCAGAGCAGCCCACAGAGCTCAAGGTGAGGCTGCTCCAGGGCTGTGCAGTAGGACAGTCACCTCTGTGACCGGCTGGTGATGCTGAGTTGGATGTACTCCAGGAAGGGGTTTGTCCTCTGGGCTGCCAGGGTGCATTGCTGACTCTAGTGAGCCTGCTGCTGACCAGCACACACAGATCCCTTCTGGCAGGGCTGATCTCCAGCCACTCCATCCCAGGTCCAGAATCCAACATTCAAACTTGTTGAATTTCATCCCATTTATCACTGCCCAATGCTATAAGCTATCTAGACCTCTCAGCAAGGCATCTTGTCCCTAAAGTCCCCTGGAATTGAGCCCCAGGAGCACTGCTGGGACAGGTTTCCAGGCAGATGTAGCCCCATTCGCTACAACCCTTTGAGCTCTGCCTTTCAGATAGTTCATTGTCCAGCTTGCCATGAACCTGCTCATCCCAAAGGTGGACAATTTGTCCTGAAGGATACTTGAGAGACAGTATCAAAAGCCTTGCTAGAATTCAGAAAAACTGTTTCCACAGTCTTCCCTTCATCCCTTGGGTGAGTGACCACATTATAGAAGGATATTCAAGTTAGTTAAACAGGTCTTTCCCTTTGTGAGCCCATATTGACTGTGCCTGGTGATACTGAGTTATTCTTTAAACACATTTCAAGGACCACTTTCAATTTACCCTGATGGATCTCTTGCTGTCCATTGGAAATCATCTGTGCTACCTGCAATACTATGAACATGCAGTTTTGTGGATTCAGCTGGGATAGAGTTAATTTTCTTCACAGGAGCTAGTATGGGGCTGTGTTTTGCATTTGTGCTGAAAACAGCATTGATAATTCTGGGACGTTTTCATTATTGCTGACCTGTTCTTACATAGATCCAAAGCCTTTTCTGCTTCTCATACTACTCCCCAAAGGAGCAGGATGGGGGTGCACAAGGAATGCACAGGGGGAAGGGGGCACAGCCAGAACAGCTAACCCCAACTGACCTAAGGGATATTCTAGACCATATGGTGTCATGCTCAGTATATGAAGATGGGAGAAGAAGAAGGAAAGGAAGGATATTTAGAGTGATGATGTTTGTCTTCCCAAGTCACTGTTACACGTGTTGGAGCCCTGCTGTCCTGAGGATGTCTGAACACCTGCCTGCCCATGGGAAGCAGTGAAATAATTCCTTGTTTTGCTTTGCTTATGTGTACAGCTTTTGCTTTACCCATTAAACTGTCTTCATCCCTGCCCATGAGTTTTCTCACTTTTACTCTTCTGATTCTCTTCTCTATCCCACTGTGGGGAGCTGAGAGCAGCTGCATGGGGTTGAGCTGCTGGCTGGGATTAAACCATGACAACAGCTCATGAGAAAATTGGAAATAAACTGATCGAGACATATATTTAGATATTTACTAATGAGAAAAAGACAAGCCTCAGGCTCTCTATAAGAATCAAGGTGCCTTTATACTCCCCGCTGACCTACAGGATGGCTTTTCACTAAGATGCCTGAGATTTCAACAAAATGATAATCTAATCCCATAAAGAGAAGATTTATTATGTCTCTTTTCTTCTTCTGTGATATAGTATCTAAATTATTAACCAAAGAATTCTAAATATATTCATTAAGTATTTCTATCTCTTAGCTGTTTTGCGAACAATAATTTTAGAATATTTTGGTTTTCTCTGATTAAGAGTTGTTTTTCCTTCCCTATATCTTTTATAGATATTATCAGTGGATCCTATTCCCAGTGAGGATATGACAGTGTATCCTAGGAGTCTTTCTGGAACCCCAGGAGGTGAAGTCTTGCCAAGAAATGCAGCCATGGATGAAAGTGGAGACAGGAAATGATTTGCCTACAGTTCCCATAAGACTCTGTTACAGCAGCTCAAAGAGGTTTTTTGTACATATACTTTTTATTTTTTATGCTTATGATTTTTTTTGTTTTGATGGAGTGTCCACTTGCCTGATCTCTTTTTCTGGTTCTTTCTTTTATGTTTAAAGTACCTCTTTTCTGCAAATGTTGAGTCACAACTCTGGGATGTTCCACTGAAATTAGTTTCCTATTTGGTGAAAGAGAAGGTAACACTGAAAGCACTGGACTGTAGAACCTGCTCTGTGTTACAAAAGCCCAGAATAATAATTTCAAAATATTTTCCCTGGAATTTTCAGGCAAACTAACCACTTTGGAACTGGGAAATGCTCCCAGGTGCCACAAGACTGAGGTGCTGAAGTTTCATGCCAGAAGATAAAGAGGTGCTGGGACAATACAACAGGAGGTTTTATATACATGCACCTATATCAACATCAATCAGCAAAGTGAAACTGCCTTTGGAGATTATTTAGACAGGTCTGTGCTGTGCCCTGTGCTGCTGAGTTTATAGAAAGGTCCAGCCAGAAAAGCACTCTACACCCAGATATCATAACAAAAGTGACATCCAGGGCAGTAAAATAAATATTTAATTTCTTCATGTTCCCATATCCATCTCAGACATCTAGCTAACTCTAATAATACTTTATGCTATAATACTTTACAAATACAACTATTCTAAATTAATATAATTGTTTTGATAGATACTTGTGAGATCGTTTTGCACTCTTTCCCCACTGATGTCTTTCCAGCTATGGAACAGTATTAGGCCTTTTTTGCATGCTGTAAATGTATCAAACCTAAAAGCCAAAGTAACTTTTGAAACACTAACAATATCACTCAATGCTTATATTACCCTTTACATCTTCAGAGTCTTTTATGAACAGCCATGAATGAAGTATAGCAATGGCTTTGCAAACCTGCTTTGCCATTCCTCCATTTGCTTCAGCAGAAGTCATCCTGATGCCTCTGAGAGCAACACATTGGTGCTTCAGATGACTAACCACTGAAACTGGGCTGTGGAAAGTTATGGCTTTCCCTGTATCTCCCCCAAAGGCAGATTAGACACTACATATCAAAAATTTGGAAAGCAGACATGCACTCAGCATAGTCAGGTGCCACGTACTGAAGGTGGTCCACTTCCCTCTGCGGTCACCTGTGCTTGGACTGCAACTTCTTTGGGTGCCAGACAGCGTCTTTCAGCTTGGCAGTGTCCAGAGTGGTCTTGGTGCACAGTTTGCATCTTGTATGAGTGTAAACACAAGTTACTATAAGGCATCAGCAAGGATGACTTTTCCAGATGCTAATAGTGGGAAAAATTGTAGTGCCTTACACAGAGGGGTTTGGACCCCACTTTGGGGCTCAGCTGTTCACCATCCTCTCTGCCCTTGGTCTACAGAAGTGTGTCCCGTTGCTATCATCCAAACCATGGATGGGGAATCAAAGGTCAACTGGAGCAGGGGGGAAGCAAACTTTGTGGGAAATGCCCAATAACCCTTCAATCCTCCAAAGGCTCCCTTGCGAAAGGAGAGGCTGAGATGGCTGAGGTCCCTGGGCTGTGCCCTTCCATCTGCAGACTTACCTGCTTGCAAGGGATGGGAACTGATTTTGGCTGCTCCCTCCTGCCCAGGTCAGTAGGTGCTCCCAGGATGTGTCCTAGGTGGCATTGCTCCTCCATGACCAGGTTTGTCACACCAGGTCCTGGGGCCACGGTGCCACTGGCCTGTTGGGGGATGTGTTCCATTGTGAGCACAATGGCTGCTGCATTCACTGCTGAAAGTAAACTGGATGTCAAGCACTTTTCCCATCTGGCATCTATTAAAGTAATGTGTGTGAGCGTGTGTGTGTGTGTGTGTTATGTGTGTTTGCGTGTGTGTATTTGTGTGTATAAAATACGGGCACAGTCTCTGATTTCAAATATAGAACAAAATGCATGTTTCAAATTAGGTTTTAATTTTGGCTTTTTTGTTAACTGGAAAGACCCTTTATTTTAGAGTTTGCGCAAACTATTTTACTTAACATATTATCTGTAACAGATTGCATAAGCATGACTCTTATCTGTGTTAGTCATCACTTTAGACCATGGAATATAACTCATGGCAGTCTGGATTTAATGAATGTTTGAATTAACCTATACCTAATTTCTTGTGTTTTAAAACCTAAATCTCATTGAAAGCTGAGCTTTGTTTACTTCCCAAAATTGATCTGAGGGCCATTTGGAACACTTAGTGTATTCTAAAATGTGATTGTATCAACAATACACACTCAAGTTTGTTTTAAAGTGAGTTTTTCTTTCCTAGTTTACATAAATCATTTAAAAAAAATCGTTCACTTTTTTGGATCATAATGTACTCACTTGGCTTTTAGACCTACATAGCTCACAGACCAATTTTTCAAACAGGATTCTAAAGCTATTTGTGGATTACTTTCTGTTTGCTACTTGTAATCTGCATTCCTGAGGCAAGCATGCTAAAATGACGGAGGATTTTCATTGAGCTAAGCAATTACACTAAATAGGGGAATTTTGGGTGCTCTTAGCTTCTGTGTTTAAAAATACAATACAGAAGAAACCAACACCACATTTTCTGTTAAACCACAGAGGGCACTGTTTGTTCTTAATATAAAATGACCCTGCTACATAGGCTCTTGTCAGTCTTCATTAAGCAATTAATGTTAAGAGCTTTAATTTAACCTTTTTCCCCTTTTTTTCTGTCTTCAATTTAAAAGTTAACCAGATGTATTACACTTATGCACACTGTCATGTTCTTCCAGTGTTTGGTACCAGATACTGCCCTGGTCCATCTCTCCTCTCCTTTCTGCCTCATCACACCACTGGAGTAGAGAGTTTCCTTTCCAGCAATTGGTCTGGAGATGTAGTGCAAGAAACTGCTTCGTGATTGTTTAATGGTTAATTAGCATTCTATGTCTTTACTTGCTCTTTACCTTTATGTTAAAGTATTGGAGAAAGGGAGGCAAGGCAGCAGGAGCAACAAATGAAGTGTTAACTCCTAGTATTTCTCCTCTGGTGTTTACAATCAGGATGGAGTAAAGGAAACAGAGCAACAGTGAGGTTGAAAATCAATTGGCTGTGCCAGTTTTGCAATTATTGTTTATTCATTACTTGAAATATTCTGAACAAAATATGATGACATTTTCAGTTTTCTCAAAAGAAAAAAATCTTCCAAAATACCTGACACAGAAAAAGCAATAGCAAAATTTACATGTTTTGCTAAAAATAAAGTGTTGGATTTTTTTCATTCTATGTAATTGTTTGTTTGTTTGTTTGTTTCTGTAAAACATGCTGGGAAAAAAAATCAGAATTTCCTGTGAAACAAATTTGGGACTTGTTTGTCTTGGGAGTTCTGTTGATACAAAGTGGCCTTAGATCATGGTACAGGACAACACACACAGACAAGATAAAATGTTTATAATATGAAAATCCTCATAGATTAAAGGAAATAAATAAAAAGCAGGAATTGCGAAAACTGTCAACATCACATTAGTGGAAAAGTTCTTGTTCACTTGTGGCCCTGTTAATTATTGTGCAAGTTTGGGACATTTCAGAAGCTATAAAGTATTACTTTAGTTGCTATTGATTCAATTAAAGGTGTATTTTAGCAGTTTCTCTCTCTCTCCAACAGTGACCCTTATGAACTTTGCGGGCTAATTCATTTTCTTGTTTGTTTGATCCCTGGATAACTTCTGGGATAATTTTTTTCCATTTCACTTCCCCAACCGGTGTATAAAGCTGGTGCTGATATCTTTGAGTACTTTGCAGTTCTTGATGACACACTGCACTGGTCTTGGCCAGACACAACAGGTTTTGCTTTGTCTTTTTTGTGCCTGGCCACAGTTAGGACACAAATAGCTGTTCATTTTCCAAGTGCTTGAAAAGGACTGCCAAAATTATGGATGTCTCTGGAAAACAGGGTTGCCCAGGATCCCCTGATGGGCTTTAGGCAACTTGCGATTTCATCACTGGGCAATCTATTACAATGCTAAATTATCTGATGGTGCATTTTTTTAATATATATTCAGGTTGAATCCCCCTTGTTCCAATTTACATCTGGTGTCTCTAATCTTCCTGACATGTCTCAAGACAGACCTTGAGGAACTCCTCACCAGGCTCTGTATAGGGTACTACTCAGTAACAACTACCCTTTGAAATGGACAACTCAAACAGTTTTTCTCCATCTTGTAGTCCAGTCATCAGAATTGTGAGGACTTACTTTGGATATAAGGATGTTGCAGGAAGCCATGTTGAAAGTGTTGCTAAAGGAAGCCTTTCCTCCACTGGGAAATGACTCATGAGAAGGGTGCTGTTCTTGGGGCTACATTTAAAGAGACAATTTGTAAGAGAGCTAATGGAGACTGTCCAGAGAAATTGAATTTTCTCTGCTGGTTTCTAGTTGTTTTTCTTTTAAAATATGAGATAATACATAGAAATTCCCTTCTGAGAGTATTTCAATCAAATCATCCCTTGCTACAGGGCCAAAGATGATAAATTTTTGCAGGTTTCTTTTAAAGCATTCAGGAGTAAAGGTCTAAACTTTTCAAAGTAACCTGAATAGGAGATTATCCATACCATCAAACTCTGCTGCACAGCTGGAGTGTTATTTTCCTTGAAGGCACTGCTAGGGGCAAGGACATTATCTTGCCGGTGAGGTTACATGCTTTGTATGTGTTTTAGGATTGGGTCTGCATTACCATGGGATAGTTATAAAAACATGCTGATAGTTCTGCAGAAGAATTTGATTTTTCAAAATGTTCTTACTTGCCTGTCTGATTTTCAAAAACTGGAAACATAATCTGGGAAATAGGGCTGCAAAGTCATTACAAAAGCCCTGCGCAGCACAACTCTTGCTGTTTTTGGCTTTTCTATTTCCTCCATATGCCAATTCATTCCTAGCTATGCTTATCAAGGGATCATGAGCATTTTCCATCTCATTTGATTTTTGAATGAGGAATTCAGTATTCTGCAACATAGGATATTGGAACTGTTTTAATTTGCTAAGTTTAGGCATACCCTGAATATCTAAATATTATTAAACATAAGGTTCCTTTGATTTTTTCTTTTAAGTGACATAGAATGAATTTGTAGAAGAGAAAGCAGTACTTCAGTTATCCATAATGCATCTGTTTATGTTTCCAACTGGTACACTTTATCACCAAGTCATTGGTTTATATTACAAAATGATGGCTGTGTAATAAGTAGTTAGCAGAAACCACAGGCATGTCTTTGAAATAACACTAATGGCCATTTTTGATGAAATATATGAGGCTTTGTGAAAATGATTTGATGAAGAAATGTATTTTCTTTACTTCCTGTTAACAGTGAGCATGTTGAAGCCCTTTAATCTCTGCTGCACAACTAAACATTTTTTTTTCTTATTTGGTATTAGTTTGAACTAGCAAGCACCATTTAATAATTAAGAAGCTTTAAAGCAAGTGAATTTGATCAGCTAATTAACAATAGCTGGTAACATTGGGAATTAGTCATTCTACCTTTCTACACTCATCTAGTTTATGGTACTGAGGATTCTCTTTTGCTAGCAGAGTTTGCATATGTGGGAATCAATAAATAATAGTAAATTATAAAGCATATTGGAAGGCCCAAGTGTGATGACATTTTTAAGACTAAGATTTGTTCTGAAGGGATTAAATCTCTAGGTTTTTATGAAAAGTGCACCCAGTCCTTAGCAATTTACCATACTTCACATTGGATAAGTTTTCTGGCATTTCACAAGTAAATTTTCCAACCAGTTTCTAAGCTAAAATTAGATGTAAATTGGATCTGTAGTTAAAGATGTGATCCTTGGACAAGTTTAATGTTTACGTCTGTTTTATACTCTAGCTTAAAAAAGTTCAGCTGCATTACATTGTGCAAAATGTTATTTTGCACAGGATACATTTGAAGAAATAATTTATGATTAAATTTTTATGCAGTGTTGTTTTGAACTCCTATTACAAGCACTTTTGCTGATGATACATATTTTCAATCTCGTTCTCAGAAAATTTTGCTAAACTTTGGCTACTTTTTCATGGGGTTTTTGCTGTTTTTTTTTCACCCAAGTGAAGATTACTTGCATCCTGCAGGGGAAATACTGTTTTGGGAAAGTTCTTATCCAACTTTTTCTGCTTTAAGAAATCAGTTTATTAAATATTTACTTCTTCAGATTTTTTACATTTTGGAAAAAACCAGCCTTCATTCAGAGTCCCACCAGGCTTTGGTATCAGGACTGTAAACATGGCCTTTGTTTCAAGACTTCACTCTTTGTTATCTCCATGACATAAAATTTAATGCCTTCAAAGAAGGAAAGAGTCTTTCAAAGAAGAGGAGAGTCTTCCTTTCATAATTTGTATCAATTTCTAAAATGTTTGCCCTGTGAATTGAAAGGTATAGGGAACCTGCAGTAAAATACCCATATCTAATAAACCCAGTAAAATGCTAATTAAATGTTAGTTATGCAGGCAAAACGAACGTCAATGTTTCCCAATTGTAGAATGCTTCACCACTTTAGTTTATTTTTAGCAAAATTAACCAGATTTAGGAGAAATAGCAGCTTCCTACAAGCTACCTGAAAGCATTTCATTGAGATGGATGACTTGGATCAATACAGCTGCTGCAGGAAAATCTAGAAGACCTGGGCTGCCCAAATAGCACATGCAACCTCCCAGATCACCAGCCCCTGCTATTTCTTGCTCTCTGGGCTGTTCCTCAGAGACAGACTGAGATTATTGTAGTGAGGAGGAACAGTAAAAAGGCACAAAGGACACAAGGCTGTAGAAAACCAGACTCAGTGATTCTGTTGTCACTGGAGCAGTGTGCACATAAGGATAATTAAAGTTACAAAGTCCTTATGGTCTTACAGGTGACTCTGTCACTGGCAGCCTTTCACCTACAGATAATGTGTAAATAGTGGTTATGAGAGGGACAGAGCCTGATGGTTCTCTTGCTTGGCCCAAATGATCCCACTGTGTTCAGAGAAGTGATGCAAGAGCACAGTCAGAAGTTCAGACACTGATTCAGGGCTCTCTATTCAGTCATACACTCCATAGGCAACTATAAAGGTCAGAAATAGCAGCAAGTTCCAGACACTTTAGGGTCTTCAAGCAGGGCCAGTCTGAATCAAAGGCACATCAATGACTTGGCCAGGTCTGGCAGTTTTGTGTGCCTTTAATGCAGTAGCAAATCTGTTTGTAAGAGCAAAAAAAGGTTTTAAATGAGAACTTTAGCAGTTAAACAGAACATTAACTCTAGGAGCATCAGCAAGTGAAAAATGCATAAAGTGTCTTTAAAAATAACTTTTATCTGGAACCAGTCCAATAAAATCATTCCACCATAACTGCATAATTATTTTATTACACCTTATTATGTAGAGTGCTTAAGGGTCTTGTCCACACATTTCTTACTGAATGAATTTGACTTTTTTTCCTAAATATAATCTCGGCCAGGTTTTCTTAGTTAGTTTTCTACCTATGAAATTCATTGTTGATATTTTAATTTTTCTCCAGATAATGACTGTTTTATCTGAGAATCCAGTCTAATATCTCTGTTCTCAAGGGATATGATGGGAGGAGCATCAGGCTTATCAAAATGCTTTCTAGGAAAGCTGAAATTCAGGACATTTTGGATCAGGATGTTGTGAATCAGGAAATAATAGGAATAATAGCAAGATGAGTATTATATTTTTAAACAGGGATGCACTGACAGTATTTCCATGTGTAGCATTTGTACAATGTGATCTGCTCAGCATGGCCTAATGGCAACAGGAGTTTTGATATTTGTCTTCCTTGTGTCCAGGGATTTTGCCTGGATGCATTTTTTATCCATAACTACTTTGTGAGTGTGAAGATTCACATGGAGGTGCTCTAGAAACCTCCCTTCAGAAAGCTACCATTGATGAGGTGGATGTTGAATATCCTCAGAGGAAAGAGATTCACACTGAGAGAATCTCATCCGTGAGAATACGATGCGAGCGCTCCCTGGGGTCTCTACGCTTGCATGAATAGGAAGGATTAAAGGTTCAGGCTTATAGCCCATTTGTCATGAAATCCTCTAATGATGACAGAAACTGTAGACTTGCCTCATATAGAATATCTATAAAGAGCAGAGTGAAAAGGATATAGTGAGGCAATGGTGCATGACCCTAATTTTAGAAGTATTGAAAGTAGGAGAATTCGAGGAGTTTATGACAGTAACAGAATATTGGGGTTTGATTTCTCTTCCTCCCACCAGTGCAAAACCCAAGCACTAAAGACTGTGTCTTACAAAGTCCGTGCAATCATCTGGATATTCTCACTCTCCCTCTGCCTCCCTAGCACCTTCCAGGAAATACGAAAACATTAATGTAAAAACCTAAGATAACTCAAAACCCACAATAAATAATGGGAAAAAAGCAAGAGGCCACTGAATGCCCAGCAGCAGCTGGGATGCAGCTGGTGGGAGAATTGTGGTCCTCCTGCCTGTCTGCCTTTGGTGGGATGGAGTAGCAGTACCAGGGACTATGGAGGCACCTGCCCATGGGTAACCATTGTTGGTAACCCAGGACCTATATGAGCCCCTGGCTTGACCCTGATCCTGAGCCATGGCAAGGCTCAGATGATCCACAATTGATGTAGTCAGCTGCTCTGTTTCATTACAGATGGAAAAAAAAGAAGTCAAAAATTCTAAATATGCATTTTATATTTCAGCTGGAACTCAATATCCTACGAAATGGAAATTCCCTCTCCTTGTCTAGCTGCAGCCAGGAAGAAGAGTCCTTTGAAGTGATGCACAACAGAGGTGTTATTGAGCCTGATCTTCAGTTTAAAAAATGAGTGTCAGACTCTGGTGCTGCAGCTCTTCCATAGAAATAGAGGTGTATTCCCTAATTCAAACATTTTTTGATTTAGCCAATGAAACTAAGTTTTTTACATCCTTTTGCTGAACACCTGGAATTTTACCAAGAGATGTCTATAGCTGCCAGGTTTAGTTAGAGGTTTGCAAAGCACCAGTGGCAGGCTGGAGTGAGGGAGGGCAAGCAAGGTGTTTTAGGACACAAAGCAGCCCTCCTCTGCCAGGTTGCCTGTGCAAGGATAATCTTCTTCCGTGTGGAGTGTGGTATCCAGAGAGCTGTTACATATCTACAATAATCTGTGTATGCTTCCTTTCCAGGCATAGCTTCTTTACACTAAATTTTAACTTGTGAAACCACAGCATGGTGTTCCACGTCTGTGCCCTGGAACTACAGCAGTGTCCCTTGCTGCCTGTGAGGGAGAAGGGTTACAGGGTGGGGACATTTGTCTGCATGCAACTGCTATGCAAGCAAATGTGAACTGTACATCTGTGAGAATTAGAATGGTAGGGAGAGAAAGAAGCCCCACAAATTTGCTGAGAGGATTAAGCACAGCAGTTGAGTTTTGAGGGGCCTGTGGGTATTTATCAGACTATTTACCATGACCAGAGGCATATCTTACTTCATGTGCTCTCAGATAACTTATGTGCTCTCAAAAATATCATCCTGCAGGTATGGAAAATTTTAAGTTCCTTGTTTAAAAATGCATTGGAAGTTCCTCAATAGAAAGTGTAAAATATTTGTTCAATGGGCTACCTGGTAAGGTTTACACTTCTGTAATTTTTTCTGCTTACCCTAACAGCTGTCTTCATTTTTTTCAATCTCTCAGGATAGGAAATGCCTTCATTAATTTAATTTAGATAGCTTGATTTCAGTGGTACCCACTGCACATTTTATAGTTTGCAGTTAGGAAGCAACATCTGGACTTATCCCAGTAAAAATGTAATTTCCTGCTCCTAATACATGTATTGCATTTTCTTATATAAATATTGTTTAATTATAGAAAGGAATAATTTCTTAATCTTCACTATGTGTCTAGACTGTTGATTACTTGAAGTACATAAGCCCAGAGCTTGCTATAAAGTGGCAGGAAAGCATTGCATTTGAGTGGCTTATGGCCATTAATATGCTCATGAGTCTGCAGGAGAAATGGAGCTTAGAGCACAGTCTATCTATCCACCTCATATCTGACATCACTGGGAATCTAAATGCTTCTGGCACTACCATTGAAATATGGTGCTTGTGGATTTGCTGACTTGAAACATGGCCATTTAGTGAGACAAATGCACCAGAAGTCAGATTGTTACTTGTGTGATTACTTGCTAGTCATGTTTTCCTAAGCAGATGGTCCATGGTATCCATGAGCAAGCAGCTTTTTACGCACCTATCCTGCCTGGTTTTAGGGTACTGCATTTGATGCATTTGTAAGGTTTGCTGTGTTATGTAACCCAGTCCTCCAAAGTTTTTTCCTTTTTTTATAGTCACAGTTGGTTAAAGCTGACCTGGCTAGAGACCAAAAAGCCTTTGAGAGGATTAGTGGTTATTAGTGTCATTGGCTCCTCTACTGTAAAAGTGGCTCTGTTATGAGAGGCTCAGCAGCATCGCCCGGGCACAGCTGACGCCTTGTCCAACCGCTGGCCCCTGCTCCCGGTGTGTGGAAGAATCATCCCCGTTTGGTGCCAGGGAACGCCTCGGAGCCCTGGGCAGGCTGTGCCGGGGCTGCCGGCCCTCCCTGTGCACCGGCTCACCTGGGTGGCGGCGGAGGCAGGGAAATCACTCAACACTCGGCTCTGTAGCGCTTTGTCTCCCTTTCTTCTCTTGATGCTTTGTACGCTGCAGTGGAGAAGTGGCTGGCGCTGAACTTTTTACCTTCAAGGCTATGCATTTTGTGTGTTGGAGAAAACGGCCATTAAAATGATTTGTGAAATAAATACTATCACTGAGACAGGTGTTGGACCTGTAAACAGTTAATTGCCAGAGCTCTGCAGACGTCGACTATTTCTTTTGAGACATCTGCCAGCTAATATTATCTGATAGCAGCTCATTCAGTTGATGAATCTGTCATTTTGCAATTTAGCTACCAGAATGTGCGCTGAGTCTATCAGCTTGCAAAGCTGTGTTTAGAAGAGCTTCACAATCTGCAGTCATCTGGAGACATTCAAGGTACAATGCAATTAATAATTTACCATCATCCTGACATGAAAGTAACTTACAGTAGAAAAGTCAAAACATGTCCGTTTTCTGTGCCTTTGAGACTCATGTCAACATTGCTTTTAAACAGTGGTAACAGTAATAAAAGCCTGGTCCAGCCCAAGGGTCAACAAACAGCAGAAGATGGGGCACATTGTTAGGAGGACATTTAGCCAAAGCTTATTTGTAGAAACATGGTGAAATACTATTTTTGTTTGACATCTGTGTTCAGCATTTTTCAGCTGGTTTGTGCCTTGATAATTATTGCAGAGCTTTGCTGCAGGTAAACCAATCATGCTCCAAAAGACATACAAGATACTCAGAAGTTGATCTGTAAGTAACCATGGGAAGAAAGAGGGGACTGTGTTTGCAAGTAGATATTAACAGACTTCAAAATAATTTCAGCTATGTTTAGTATTTTTTGCTGTTTGGTTGAACAAAAGATGATTTGTACCTGGAGGAGAGTACATTCACTCAACAAGCCTAGAAAGAAACCATGGAATTTGAATGGGATTTTATATAAAGCAAAAAGAAAAAGAGGAATGGGTTGTTTTAAAAAAGTATTAACATCACGGAGTCTGTGATGGAATTGCAATTGAGTCATAATCTCTTTAAAAAGCCCCCACTGAGGCCGATAACTAATTTGCTCTGTAGTCAGGCTGCTCAGATTACCCCCTTGATGTTTTGGGCTGTGGGGACCCTCCTTCAGGACTTTGTTGCTCTTGGTGGCTGCAGCCGTGTGGCCAGGGATGAATAGGATGGAGTGGCAGGAGGGTAAATGTGAGAGCTTTGTGTTTTCAGACAGTTCTTTTGCTTCTAGGAAAGTTAATTAGGAAGTGAAACCTTAAGCAGTTGACAGTGTGCATTGTTGGCTGCTAGTGCTCTGTGACAAATACCACTGAAAGGTACTTCACTTTCTTTTGTAAACAGAAAGGTAAGGAATTTGCACAAAAATGTATTGGTGAAGATCTGCTTTTCATCATGGCCTAACCACATAGTAAACAACAGAAATAACTTGTTTTAATAAAGTATGGTGTTGAAACATTTATCAGCAAGCTCTTTCTCTCCATTTCAAAGGTATGTTTAGGTAAGAGGAACTGTTGCCTTAAAGAAACCCAATCTGAAATTTTGTTATAACATTTTTTTCAGGTCAAGGTCAGGAAACTTAAGGAAAAGTTTGACTTTTGGGCCATCATACAATTATGCCTGAGTTGATTAATACAGTATGCTGAAACAGCCATCTAAGAATTTTGTAGTATTTTAAATGTATCCCAAATAGTAGTTACTCACATAAAATTATTCTAGTAGTCATATTATAAAAAGCATGACTTCATTTTTATTGCCTTTTTTGCATGTAGCATGCACAGTTATGAGGCAAATGTAATAATCCATGTATTTTAATTTCTCTGTATAATAATAAAAAAATTAACATACCATTCTCTTATAGGCTATGTTCCCTTGAGTGGCATCATTATAAGCCTCTGGAGAATTAATAAAATAGCCTTGGGGATTCAGAGTTTAAGCCTGTTAAAACAGTTCTGCACAGTACTTCATTTGAACCAGACTTTCGTGGTATACTTGTGAAACCAAATGGAAAGTGGTATAGAGGTGGCTGAAACAGTATAGATGTTCACTTCAGAATAAAGGTAGCTGCTTTTGTCCTGCATTTCCAACCTCTGCAGGTGGAGCAGCTCTGCACACAGGCTTTCACAACATCAGCAATACAGAGTAGCACAGCGGGACATTAATTATGAGAAGCTTGTACAAGGGTATGGTGTTTGTGGAAGTAATATTTGGGACTCAAAAAGGAACCACCACAGATGACTGCTCTGAGGGGCTGGTAAACAGGAGGAGGTAATGGCATTGTATCTCTACAATACATTCATGCAGGCTGGTGCTTAGTCTCATCAAGGGAATGCTGCAAAGGATATTTTCTAAGCAAGACACATTTTTTTCTGCAGCCTCTGTCTCCTCTGGAGCAGCTGTGGTTGTGGAGAGATCTCCCATCTCTGTAGCTCACTGCTTATCCATGTTGTCCCCTTGCTTGCACCCATTAATCTCAGTCCTTGTGGTAAAACCACAGTTTCCTTAGCCATGCAGATATTTTGCAATAGCTTTCCCTTTTGCCAGTGCTCCCTACAGAAAGGGAGAAATTAGTTTTCTGTTTATGCATTCCCGTGAAGTGATGCTCTATGTGTTCTCACAAGGCTGTGTAATGCCATTTAGATTTAGTCCTCAGAGGGAGCTATTTTTAAAGATTTTGAGAGGGTCACTGTAAATATTAAATTATTCACATATTTTCACATTTTTCTATAAGAAACTCCCCAAATATTATTAGACTTCGCTTCCTTTTGGGGTGCTTTGAAAAATGGACTAGGAAGATTTTCAGGAATCCTTAATACAGGTCTAAATTTCTTCCTACTCCTTCCCAATGTTCTTCAGGATGCAAATCCAACACACTGTAAAATTTACAGTGATTTAATAGTAATTATAATAAATATAGTATAGGATAACTATGAGATAACAGTGCTTGAGTAAAGGTGAGCTGAGTAAGTGGTTGAATAAGGTTATTATACATCAGAACTGCTCTTCAGGCACTTTAAATAATGCCACGGCCAGGTGGTGCAGGGCTGAATATGTGAAATTAGCTTGCCAATGGCTCTTCCTTCTGTACAACTGGATACGAGCATGGGGAGGGATGGAAGAAAGCTGAAGGGCTTCAGGGGCAGGAGTCTGCCCCCGCCTCTGGGTACATTTGGGTTGGGGAGGAGTATTCCACCCTTATCAACCCTGTTGTGAGCTCATTCCTCATTTCTTGAACAGAGAGGAATGTTTATGCAGCTGACACTGTTTCTGGGAAAGAGACTGGAAGAAGAAACTGCTGCGTGACAGTCTTCCTCCTTATCACCTAAAGTGGTGATGTATCTGTGAAACATGTGCAGTGTGGGAAGGGATGAGGAAGGATGGCCAGCTAGACAAGGGACAGACCTAGGAAAATGAAGCATTTGAATGCGCAGGGGATTACTACCTCATTTCTCTGCATCTACAGCAATATTCATGTGAACTCAGCCTACCACATCCTAATCAAAATGACCTTTTTCACTTGAGCGGTTGATTAACCCCCAAAGGCTCCATCTTTCAGTGAGTTTACTCAAATTCAGATAGTATGTGTGGAGTATGCAGTGCTGATTTGCACCAGAGTATATATTAATAACAGTGGCAGTGGATGAAGAAACAGGGAAGGGCTGGAGCAAACCATGTGGGTATCTGCCCTGCATGGACAAGGAACAGCTGAAAGCGTGGGGCTGCCTCCCTGCTCCCATATGACTTTGTGTGGGAGAAGATCTGGAAGGGTGTGATTAAACCCACAGGAGAGGCATGCAAGGCAAAGTGGAGAACAGCCCCTCATCTGCTTTCTTCTGGGGACTGCTTTTCCCTTCACACCATCAGCCGTCCTTGCTATTCCCTCTGACACAGCACGGCGAGTGTCTCTGGGAAGGGATCACTGGCCTTCAGATGCATCTCCTTGTGGAAATTGCTTTGACCTTTATTTTCATTTGTTGGCCCAACTGCTATCCTGTCCCTGAAGTGGAGTGTGGTTACACCTTTCTGCTTAAGCTGGCATGTTTAGTTTAAAACCAGAAGAAATAAGAACTCAGTTTTCTAGAAATAACTTTTCTCCTCTTTTTATCACCTACAGAATGCCTGGAGAGTTTCAAACTAATAACAAGATTATGTAAGAGAACAGGAAATAAAAACATACATATATTTTATTTCTGCAGAAACAGCTCCATTGCATTTAGCCTTCCAACACAGTAAATGAGCCCTCTATATACTTTGGCACTACAAAGCATTTCAAAGATACTTCTGGTAAACACCAATACCGTATCTATCCCTCTAAACCTCATTTTTCAGAAATGTATACATTGCAGAAGTGGAACAAAAGTCAGCTTCAACATTTTAAGCAATCAGTTTGATGCTGGTCACAGCAATTACTCTTTCTGTCAGCAGGAGGAAAATTTACAATCAGGAAATCAAAGAGTCTAACTTATTGCTGTATAAAGCAGCATAAGATGCATGCAAATTGGATCACCCCTCTGGAAAACCTGCTTCCTCTCATTTGCCTGAGCAAAGCTGGGTGGCACGGCACAGAAGTGCAGGGAGTGCTCAGCCCAGCCCGTGGGCAGGTGGAAGGAGCAGGATGGTGGCCAGGGCTGTGCTGCCATGCCAAGGCAGGGCCCCACTGTGCTCCCATCCCTCTCCCTGTCCACCCTGTGCACTGCTGCCAGAGATGGCCATCCCACACTCATCCTGACCCGCTTCTGCCATCCTGGAGCAGCACATCAGTTCCAGCTGCATTGCACCCCTTTTCCATCATCCCCTCCTCAAGGAACGTCCAACTGTCTTCATGCCTCCACGTCTGTCTTTTTTTCTTTTCAGGAGTGAGGCATTGACAGCTTTCCCTTTTCCCTTCTCCCCTTCTTCCCCATGGGTTTTTTGGAAATGGCTGAGGAAAACAGTGATCAGCCAATTTATGTGACACTCTCTCAGATAAACAAATGGGAAAATGGGACTTTTGAGGCTTGTCTGGACAGTGTAATTAAAATGATCCTTGTGTGACAGTTGTAAATTGACCCTTGGCAAACAACCTGGCTGGTCAGATCAGGTTGTGGAAAGAGCTTTATCATTTCTTAACATGGGTGATTCTGCATTTCAGTAATTCTATAATGGTGGGTTTTTTTCTCTCTTTGGAGAATTCTAATGGGTTTATAATAAAATAGCATGGATTTTGAGACACGTACTTCATCTCCTTTCACTGAATCACCTTCTTCAACAAATAGTTCAGGTTTGCAATTCCTTTCCTGGGGAGTTAAAAAAAGGGGGGAAAAAAAGAAAAGGGAAAAAAAAAAGGAAAATAGATCTCATTTCACCCATTTCAGTTGACAAGAATCAGTAAACTGGTTCCCAGGTCTGGGGACCTTTCCTTTTGGTAATACATAATCCTCTCTGACTACATTCATTTAATTCTTCAAGCCCACTCTGCACTTCAGCGTGTTCTCAGGTTTCTAGCTCTTCATAGTACATTTTTAACACATAGAAATAATGCCTGAAAGCTAATTACATTAAACAGCTTCAAGGCAATTTCAAACTTAGTAAGGCTTTTAGAAAAATTATGTCTAACTTTAAAAATAATTTATGTTAACAATTATACAAAAAATATAATAAATACTTCTGCTCTGCTTAGCAGAATTTTGCCTCCAGAAAAATAATGTTACCATTGCCTGTTTTTATCATAGCAGCAAAAGAAGAACCAGATGAGGTTGAATCCTGGTGTGCCCAGTCTCCTTACTCACAGTCACCCATTAGTCTGACCTTCTTCTCTAAACATTTATAACCCAACTGGATCCTATGGATAAAGATGACAGGAATTCAGCACTATTTTGCAGTAGTTGCTGGAAAAGAGGTGACCTTGTAACCCTTCCTTCCTTCCTGCCTTCCTGCCTTCCTTCCTTCCTTCCTGCCTGCCTTCCTGCCTTCCTGCCTTCCTGCCTGCCTTCTTGCCTCCCTGCCTTCTCCCTCCCTCCTCTGGCCCTCCTCTGGTGCAGCTTGAGGCCATTTCTACCTCTCCTGTCTCTGGTTGCCTAGGAGGAGAGACTGATCCCACCTGGCTACATCCTTCTCTCAGGCAGTGGTAGAGAGCAATAAGGTCCCCCCTAAGCCTCCTTTTCTCCACGCTAAACACCCCCAGTTCCCTCAGCTGCTCCTTACAGGACTTGTGCTCCAGACCCTTCACCAGCTCCACTGCCCTTCTCTGGACATGCTCCAGCACCTCAATGTCCTTCCTGAATTGAGGGACCCAGAACTGGACACAGCACTCGAGATGTGGCCTCACCAGTGCCCAGTACAGAGGGACAATCCCTGCCCTGGTCCTGCTGGCCACACTATTTCGCTGCCTGGGAGAAGAAAGAAAAGTCTCACCTGCAGTAGTACGGGACACTTCCCAAAGGCAGTGGGAAACAACATTTTTCTGTTCACTGTGTATATTTTAAACTAGTTTTAGGTATATTAGTTCTCAAAATCTTTAACAGCATGGTTTTTCAACATCTATCTTCTGTTCTTTTAATTTCATTTAATTTCTGGTTCTCTTTTGTGGCATTCAATATTTACCAGTGAGAATGAAGGTTATTTTCAAACTTAGAGGCCTGTCTGTATGTCTTGTCTGAGGAAAGGGACTTTGATATGATAAATGCACCTGACAAGGCCGGCCTTATTTATTCATACATTTCTTGAAATTTATCACTGATGTAGTAGTTAAAAAACACAACTTGAGATCATGAAGAAATGTGTGGGAAGTGTATCTGGACTTACTTAAAACTTTGGAAGAATGTGAGAATTCACATTTATTAAGCCAAAATATAATAAATTCACAATGTAAAATACAACTCCAACTAGACCAGATGATAAATGTTTTAATGCAATGCATGCAGCTGCTCCACTCTGTTGTTTCCAGTCCTTTTCTGTCTGGTCTCTTTACCTCCCCTTAATAGCTGCAGGACATATTTATTGGGACCTAAATTTTCCCTGGTTGTTTGCAGCACAACTTTCTGGTCCAAGGAAAGGCTCATTTCTTTGAACTGTTCTTCCAATAAGAGCTGAAACCAGCAAATAGTGAATTAAAAACTTTATAAGCACATTGCAAAGCAATTTTCTCTGAGTTTCTGCTTTCTGGGGAGCCGAAGAGGGGACAAGGTAAAGAGCTGTGTGTGATGTGTGCACGTTGCTTGCCTGAAATGGCTGTGCACTTCTGCAAGGTGTGTGGTGACCCCTCGGGAAGCTGAGGAGTGAGAACCCCAACTGACAGACAAAGTTGTGTCAGAGGCAAAACAAAACAATGCAGGGCAATGAAAGAGTGTGGAAGGTAAAGTCAGGTGGTGGCTGAACTGGGTTTGGCTTCAGCAGTGGTTGTTCCTCTCCTGTACAGGGTGATTGGGCCCCAGGTTACAGATGTTTCAGAAAACAAAGCCAGTCGTTGAGGGAGTGTATGTTCTGTATTAAAGTCATTCTGGAGCCTCTCTAACCCAGGCATATGCAGACAATTTTTGTGTATGAGGCAGCAGGTGAACAACCCTGCTTATTCAGCAATACAGAAATAAGAGTAATGTGACAGAAGTAGTGAGACCTTCATAGATATTTTTCCTAAGTAAAATAACATTCTGTCCTGGAAAAAAGGTATAGATTTTTTGGTTGTGCTCCATGCCAGTTGCAAAACCTGAGACAAACGGGCACTATGACAACTTCTTTTGTAGCAGCAAAACAAAGAAGTGTGTTGTGGGAGCCTCTGGCCAGCTCTAACATGGTCAGTCACCATACCATGCCTGGGAAAATGCACTATATGTTAATTTGTGCAGTAAGGGCAACTCCACCACACTGCATTTTGCATAGTATGCTGTGCTTTGTTTTAATAACACCAGACAACTCTCATACCAGGAAAAACATCCTCTTTGTGAAACCAGGGGGCCCAAATATTGACCAGGAAAAATGAAATGCTCTCCATGAAGTGCGGAGTGCAAGGGAATTAGTCTAAAAACACTGGCTCAGTGGAGGATGGAGAGGGACACTGGACTTAAGTAGGGGTCAGGGCACAGGTATGCAGAGCTTTGAACGTGAAAATGGAAAGCACTGGAGTAACGTGATATCCCTCAGGTGAGAATATCTGCAGCTCAGCAGAAATTTCAGCTGTCTGTGGCCATTGTGCCCCTGTCACAGGCTCAGAGCCCCTGAGTGCACCGATGAACTTGAGGGAGCAGTCCCAGCTACTGCCTGTATAAAGCTGTGTTTCTGATATGCTGATGGCAGCAAGGCACAAGTGTTTTGGGCATGTTCTTACAGCAGTCCAAGCTGTAAATCACGCAGCTGTAGCTGTTTTACTTCCAGCTCATGTTGGTATGGGTCTCTGCATCGCAGCCCTCCCTCCTCAAGCCACAGGGACCATGATGCATATTCCACACTGGCTTCCCAATGTGTGAAATTCTTAAGCAGATGGTCTTACTCAGCATGACATCTTCAAATCCTCAATTTTTTCATAGGTGTGCATATTGCACGGAACAAAGGCACAGATCATATTCACATGGTTCCAGGAATGTTTTCACAAGTTTTGGCAACAACTCTTGATCTAGTGACTGTGTGGCATAACACTTCATTGAGCTTCTTGGCTGTGGGAACACATGGTGAGACAATTTTGTGGCTAAAATGCTTGAACCTGCATATATGTGCCATGGGATGGACCTGCTAGGTGTACTTTGTGAGAGGGAATTAGATTAACCATTCCTCAGTGGTACCAATAGGATTTTTGCTGCGCACTTTTCTAGGGGCAAGTAGAGCCTTTACTCCATGAATCCTTTTTTGGACAGACTTGAACAAGCAGATCAAATACTGGAGATTCTTTTGAGTGGCCACTATCTTCTACAATGACTGGATTCATAAATGCATTTCAGACCACTGATGTGTCCCATACATTTCTGAGTTAAGTATAAACCAGAAAATATGCAATTTTGCAGCTTTTGGAGGTCTGGCTATAGATTTTTACATAGAGCATCATGCCCTGTTTATTTTTATGAAATAGGATAAGAGGGAAAAGCTAAGGATGGGACAGAACATATATTTTCTTGAAAATAAAACATCTATAACAGAGAGGATGAAGATAGACCATTTCAGGTTAGTATGGTGTCAATGCTGTCTGCTGTCTCTATGTGCATACATTCCCTCATTCCACTTCAGATTTATGGTTTTGTAATTCACACGCTCACTTGCAAGGTTATGATGACCCATAAAACACATCTGTATTGTCTCATGTTTTTGTCAAACTCTCTGTCTTCTGCTCTGTCTCTGGTTCCTTTCATTGATGCAGAAAATGAGGAAAAAAAAGACATTTTTATCACCTGGTTTGTTTATTCATTCAAATAACAATTGAATTGTTTGAATAGGACAGCTCAAAATCGTAACCCTAATCAAATGATCTTAAAAAAACAAAAAAAAAGGCAAACAGAAAACCCCCCAACAAACTCAGAGAAAGTCTGTTGAGAAGCAGCTGAGTACAGCTTGGACCAAGGAGAAGATACAGGCTACTATCATTCCTGCAACACTCAACAGTGTCTGTCACTTAGTGAGGGGGGTGGGAAGCAAACCTGGTTTTTTGAGCTGGTACTTAGGTATTCATATGGACTTTGCTTAGATTGGCAGCAACAGCTAAATGAGAAGTTTTGTGAAGAAATAGACACTAAAGATAATGTTATTCCTGTTGTTTCCATGGCAATGGACATGCTTGATGGACTATATCCATCATGTGTGCTCTGTAACCATCTGGTTTCACAGTCCTCCTTTAAGACACTCTAGGAATAAAATGTAGGTAAACTTTAATCAGGTTTATAATTACTGCTGTCCTTACAGAAATTATTTAACATGATTTTTCAGCTGCCTCAGCATAAGGCCCAAAGGTCTTTTTAGAGTTTTACTGCCACATTTAAGGAATAGTTTAAGAATTGTTATTGTACTTTAGCTACAGATGCCACTGTTTCTTCTTGGTTTCTGAAACTGTGTTATAATGACATCACATTAAGATTTTTTTTCCAGGCTCCAAAAAGGCCATAGTTATTTTTTCCAAATGGCTCTGTCAAGCATAAAAATTAACCATACTTTGAGCTGGATTTTCTGTATTTGTAATGTATGTTTATGTTAGAGTTTCTGTCAAAACAGGCATTAAAGATAAATGTAGCTAATTAAAAGAACATTTGCTTAGAGCTCCTGGTAATAGATACCTCATTGTGGGGTCTTGAGGTAAAACTTATTTTCACAATTGATTCAGTTTATGAGATTGTATTTGAACATTATAGAAGGCTATTTCAATTTTCCAAATTGTGCATATTAACCTGAGAACAATCAAGTTAAGTCTATAAGTAAATTGTAGAAAAGAAGTCTGGGTGTACTTGCTAACTATGTAAAATGTTCTTGTTGGCTCTACTTCCTACACTTCATCATTTCAAATAATGCTTCCCAGCAGTAAATGTAAGTGAAAACTGGTGAAAACTGAAGAAGGTAAAAAGCCTGTCTGGCACTGGATGAGTCAATAAGTTGCACACTGTGGCATAAGATAAAGAAAAAAATTTAAAAGGTCCCATATCAAATTAGGTAATTGTTTCTTTTTATCTTACTTTATTTTACTAAACAGCTGTGCTCACAACATTAATTTCATTGCACATGACATCTGTGTTATCCTAGGGACTCCTGTGCTAGGGAAAAGGTCAATACCAACTGCCATTGCTTCGTTTCCATAAACTTTCAATGGCCAATAATATTTTGTGCTTTATAAAAGGAAAGTAAAATAATAATGTATTTGTGTAGCACCTTTCATATTAAGGGTTTTCAAAGAAAACTATGGACTGTAGGCCCAATCCTTTAGTAAAACAAACAAAACACCCATTGATTTCAGCAAACTTATGCCAGAGTCAAGAGAGCAGAGGAAAGGTGTCAGGATTTGGTTCTATGTACTGCAGGCAGCAATCACTTCATTCACTAATAAAGTTCAGTCACTTTTTGGATGGGACTTGGCAGTTGTTTAGCAAGAGTGGTATTGAGCTGATTCAGTTTAAATGGAAGGATAAACAAAAAAATAGTTCTCTAATTAAGATTTCATACTTAACTGGAACAAACTTTGAAAAATTGAAAGGACTGGTTAGGAGAGACAGCTGGGGCTGGGTTTCTCAGGGTCTTCAAAGTGGAAAAGGTTTGGAAATGCTTAAGATCAAAGATGCTGAGGAATACATAAAAGTGCCATGGGGGAAATTACATAAGGATGTGTTTCAGACCTGGCAGAGGGAACTACTGCCTCAGGAAGAATATTGGGAATAAGCAGGGAACATATAGGAGCTGAAAAAAGGATTGCTCTAGAGGAAATCCTTGTTGCAAAAGTCAAAACCAGTGAGAATTGTGTGAGAACTCTCCACTCTGTCATAAATCTTTTGCCCCAGTGTTCAGGAGAGATGACAATATTGGCCATGAGGACGAATGGGAAGGGATAATTGGGAATGTGGCATCCAAGTGCAAATTTCAGCTTGAAAGTTCATCTTGAGTGGGATGTTGCACCTGTCCCCATCCCAAGAGGCTGGAAGTTGTGCTGTTGAGAGCTGCAAGTTTATAACACCTTAGGGTGGAGTGAGCATTGTCACTACAGACAGGAGAGTGGCAAGGGAAACAGCTGTACTTAAGTACAGGAAAAGTTATGTAGACAGCCATGGACATAAAAGTCTGATTTAAACTGTGTGTAAGGCTCTACATTGGGCTTTGGAAGAGATCCTGCAAGAGCACTAGGAGATTAATTAAGCATAGAAAATGACAAATAATAATTTAACAGAGGCAGATGACACTGAACTGTTACATTTTCCACAAAAATAATGTGTAAAATATCGTCTATCGAGATTATAGGAAAACATGCTTTGGAAACAAATGGGCAACTTCTACTTGTCTTAGTGAGAGGAATCAGGGGTGACATTGTAAAGCAGGTGACAGGAGTCATGGATGTGGACAGCAGCAGTCTGTGGAAAAGGATGAAACCAGACTGATAACCAATATTGATTTTGTTTAATACTTTCTCAGTGACTTGATGCAAATATGAATAGGGTCGTGACAAAATGTACTGATATGCAGGGTTCAGAGGCATTGCCAATACACGTCTTTTGGAGAGAGCAAAGTCTAAGACCCCAAATTGGAATCAGATAAAATATAATAACAAAAATAATTTTAAAAAATCTGCTAGGAGCTCAGGGCTCATCTGTTCATACAAGAATTTTACTTGTTGATCAAGGTTTGACTAAGAGCCATCAATGCGATGTAACCACAAAAAGACAAATGCGGTTCCAGAGTTTGTCTGTCAAATTACTGCCAGTGTGGGCAAAAAAATCTAACATCACTCTATAGAGCTTTGGCTAGATGTCTTCCCAACTTCTGTCTTTAGAAAAGCCATTTGAAAGCCTAGCAGATGCAGACAAGGACCCACAAAGGTTCAAAAAAAGTGTCTTTGTCCCTGCGAGAGGATGAAAGAGATGGTCTTGGTCAGACTGGTGAAATGAGGGTAAGGGGGAGGGCGCAAGGGAAAGCAACAGGCAGAAAAGTAATTTAAACTAAATTAAAATATTTTCACATGTACGGTGAGTGTCAACTGAGAAAAAACAAGTTAACTTTAAAACTAGAAGGCAACTCCTCATTCTTAGAGCAAGTGCATTTTGGAATATTCTCCAGTTGGGTAACAGAGGCCAAAACCCAACAACTTTTATGTTGGAGTGTATGAAAGAAATTATACAATGTGTTTGCTTACAGTAACAGGGGAATTGACTTAATGGCCCAGAAAGTTCCTTGGAACCCTGTGTTCTGATATTCTCTGCAGCAAACACTGGTGCTGTATAAGAGATTTGAGCAGAAATTAAGTGCAGTCCTGTTGAAATTGAAGTGGGAATTTAAGTTCCCCAAGAGTAATTAGCCTTGCTGTGTGTGGTCAGGACAGGGAAGAGGCATTTAATGGCTGCAAATATCAGTAGGTCTTTAAGTGGTGGAGGAGATTATAAGTTACTGGGATATTCATATAGTAATACTCAAGTTCAAGGGATATATCCTTCTGAACTGCAACTATTAACACAGTGTTTGGATACTGGTTCAGCTTTCACTAAGGTGACAACTGCTATGTCTGACTGTCCCTGGCCCTCCCAGATGTTGAAGAAACAAAATAATGCAGCTTGGCTTCCAATTAACAATTGCGAATGTCATGTTTTGGGGGATGGCTTTGAAGGTGCACTACTATAAAAAGAATCCACTTGTAATGATTAAAGGGACACGCAACACCACAGTTTTCATGCAACAGGATACCAAATATAGCAAAGAGGGGAAATCAACCTCCATTTCTCTAAATACAGACGCATTTTTCAGCAAAATGAATCAATTTAACTGGAGAGTGTTCTTAATCTGTTGCCTTAACATCTCAAGTTTTAACATGCAACTTAAAATGAGATCAGGGAGAGGTATATTGAATGTAGGCAGAAATTGTTTGCTGACACCAACACTGCCTGGCCTCTGATAATTGTTGAGAGTTGTTGTCTAACAATATTATCATGTGAAGCAGCACAGAGTGATAGGGGTTTTTTTCTGAACTACTAAAAAACATTAAGAATTAATTATGTTAGAGGCATGGCATTAATTGTGGTGTAATTTTCACCATGTGTAGAACATTTAACTGCACATTTTGTCACGGTGCAATTATAGGAAATGTTTTTCCAAGATGTGTCTCTGGCTGTATATACATTGTGGTTACTCTAATTATTTTCCCCTGCTATAATGTACAACATTTCCAGGATCCTGTCTTGTAAACCATTCACTGATAGACAGGATACATAGACAGTAGTGTAGTGTAGTTTTCTCCTAATTTTATACTTTGTTGAGAAATAAATTTGAAAAAGTTGTGTGGTCTGTGCGCATATATTAGTCTCGGCCTTTTTATTTATATTAGACACATGTCCAGTACTTTATTTCCAGTGCTGTGATGCTCTAAGTCCCTGAGGACACTAAAATAACTGAGTGAAATTAACACTGAAAAGATATATAATAATTTGCCTCAAAATGACCACTGCTATTTGAAATATGCTGTGCAGCATGAGTTCTGCTCTGAATTTTCACTCACATTGTCTATGTGGATGCAATAAGGATGGGCATGCAACTAGTCAACCATTGACAGACACTGCACAAGTCACCACTCTACACTTAATCTCTTCCTGGAATAATGGGAGAATAATATTTGCATTGGCTTATAACCAAAATTCCTCTTAAATACAACTAGATTTTGTATATTTTACCCAATTGTATAATTGTATGGACAAAATTTGTATATATTATATGACATATGCTACATGAAATTTTCTCAAATATAGTATTAGCTATTCTAAAAACAATTTCTCCAGACATATGGTAACATAATGTGGCCAGTACACCTGCCTGGCTGGATAGAAAAACTGCAAAAAAGAAATAAAAAATTATCTGACTCCTTTTGCTTCCACTTGACAAATCAATGGAGATTTCACTCATGTTGTTATTCTTAGATCATTATCTATTTAACGTAAATTGGAGAAATATCCTGCCTGTTGTGTTGTCTTGTCAAGGTAGGAGTAGTCGTTTTCTGATGCATCTAACCTCAACCTCCCCCCACCAAAAAAAAAATACAACACTCAAAATAGTCCAAAACCCTATATATAAAACATTTAATGTGGTAGGTCACATTTTTAAAAATATGATTTTAGAAAGGCTATAGGATTAAGAATTGCTAGCTGTATTGTTGTATCACTAAAAAATGAGACTTTGGATTTTGGTATAGCTACAGTTTGAACAAAATCTTCACACTACAGCTTTGAAGTAACAGGTTGGTACTGCGTACATTAGGTTAGACCCACTGATGAACTCCCTGAGAGTTTAAAATTTGATCACACCGCCAAGGTAAACATCAAATAAGTCAGAATTAGTGGTTTTGTTTGGACTTTATGTAGGACATCTGAACAGTGCCTTTTCTCGGTCATATTCAGCGTTCAGGTCTATCTTTATCTAAATATGCAGGCAAAAAAGTAGTAATGGAACTGACACTGTGTGTATGATGAAAATGTAAAATTTGAGACCTATGTTGAGACCTGAGGTCCGTGGAGACTTTTTCATTGTTTTTGGCTGGTTGAGGGTCATGTCACTGCACAGGCTGCATGGTTCATTCTCCTCCAGGCATGGAATTGCCAAACATGTGGAAAAGCTCCATGCATGGACACCATGGCCACATCCAGCCTGTGTCTCAAGGCTCTTCACAGAGGAAACCAGCAGGAGAGTACACGATACAGCCATGGCTACCTGGTCTGAGGGAAGTAGTTGAGACTTTCTTCAGTTTTGCTATCTACAGAATGGTTTCATGACTGCAATCACAGATTAAAAGTTCTTTATACATTTTTGGAATTATTTGTTACAAAATGATATCAAATCACAAGGGATATATAATTCCAGTAAATGCTTATAACACAACACAGCATAAGCAATTTCTGACTGTATGAAGAAATGTATTTATTAAAATCAAGCATAATGGAATTTGTTTATAAAAATGGTGTATATTAATCTGTTAACTTCTAAATTCAGATTTCTTTTCAAATAAATGCACTAATTTCAATGTTATGTTTGCTATAAAGAGAAGAGTAAACCTTAATCAACCCAATACTGTGATGTTCTTAATCTCAGCATCCATAGACCATGAATGGCAGCAGTTCATATTTGTTCATAAAGTCCTATGATATATTTCTTTTTATTTAGATGTCTTAGTTTCTGATATTAAAAGGGTAAACTGATAAATTATCAGTCATAAGAGCATAATTTCAAGCCACTCTCTAGAAAGGAGTCTAGATGTAAATAGAGCTAGGAAGGAGGAAATTTAAACTAAGATTTAGAAATATTCCTAATTTGAGCTCTTTGGAGTTTTTTGCCACCAAAAACAAGAGAAGTGATGAATACTTTAGTCTTTTAAAATTAATCTAGGTGAGACATTAGAAACTACAAGAAAAATCTTTGGCTGGCAAGTAAAGTGAAAGTTGACTTTTTATTTTCTAATGACTAATTCCATTATTTTAAGCAGTTTTGCTAACCAAAGAGCATAAAAGACAGCAATCATGAATGGCTACAAGATAATGATGCAGGTCTTGTTTTATTTCGTTTATTTCATTTCATTCTCTACTTGATAGCAAATAATATTAAAAAAATGTTGGTTTAGTGCTTTATCCATGAAAGACTTCCTGATGATGAGCTTTGTGAAGATCATCCCTTGTGCTACAGAGACAGATGTTTTCTGTGGATCTGATTCAATAAAGCAATCCTGTTAAAGAAAGCAGTTAAACCAGAGAATATCCCAACAACCTGAGGATGAGAACATGATAATTTTTCAGTATTGAAAAGAACTAAAAACATATGCTTTAATGTGACATCTTTGACTGACAGTCAGCTTCTCTCAGATTATCCAGGAAGGAATTGAAACCAGGTTAACTGGGGGCCTGAGTGAATGTATGAGCTTTTATAGATCTGATTTTTCCATTACTTATAAACTGTTCTGAGTATCAGACTAACTTCAGGTCAGATTATTCAGAGTTTGGAAATTATTTTTCCTCATCCATTTCTAAATCTTCAGCTTGTGTCCGTTCCTGAAACAGTAGATCAATGTCCAAGCGACACATGATGCCAGTTTCTTACTTTGTATTGGCCCTATGCGTCCAAACTCAAGAACTTGGATGACAACACACACTTCTGAGCATCATAGTTGTGACTCCAGAACCTAGGTATGAGTCTATATTTATGTCTATATAACTTTTAAAGAAAGGCTTATCAATTTTTTTCTTTGCAGCTCTGAAACTTTTGGCAGAGTTGCCACAGGAATGGGACAATTTCCCCTTCCCATTCCAGTCAAGTGAAGTCCCAGGTGACTGGAAAAAGTGAAACAATTGCACTCATCTTTAAAAAGAGTAAAAAAGAGCATCCCTGGAACTACCAACCTGTCTGCCTCACATCTCTGCCTGGGAAGACAATGGGACAGATCCTCCTAGAAGCTGTGCTAAGGCACATGGACGACAGGGAGGTGATTTGGGACACCCACCATGGCTGCACCAAGGGCAAGTCCTGCCTGAGCAGAATAGTGGCCTTCTATGATATGTTGACTACATCAGTGGATAAGGGAATAACTATGGATGTCATCTATCTGGACTTGTGTAAGGTCTTTGACATGGTCCCCCACAATTTCCTTCTCTCTGAATTGGAGAGAGATGGATTTGATGGGTGGACTGTTAGCTGGATGAGGAAATGGTTAGATGGCTGCATCAAGAGGATAGTGGTCTATGGCTCCCAGTCCCAATAGACATCAGTGACAAGTGGTGACCCTCAGGAGTCCATACTGGTACCAGTGTTATTCAATATCTTCATTAATGACGTAGATGAAGGGATTGAGTGCAGCCTCAGTAAATTTGCAGAGGACCCCAAGCTGAGTGGTGCTGTTGACACATCTCAAGGGGGGGATGCCATCCAGACAGACCTGGACAAGCTGAAGAAGTGAGCCCATGGGGATCTCATGAGGTTTTACAAGACCAAGTGCAAAGTGCTGCACCTGGGTTGAGGATGGATGAGCAGATCCAGAGCAGCCCTGCTGAGGAGGACTGGGGGTGCTGGTGGGTAAAAGGCTGCACATGATCCAGCAATGTGAACTTGCACTTCAGAAAGGCAAACGTGTTCAGGGTTGCATCCAAAGCAGAATGGGAAGTAGAGTGAGGGGATTCTGCCCTTCTGCTCTGCTGCCTTGAAACCCCACCTTGAGTACTGCATTGACCTCTGGGGTCCCCAGCACAGGAAGAATATTGACCTGTTGGAGAGGAGGGCCACCAAGATGGGGCCAAGATTAGAGGGATGGAGAACTTCTCCTGTGAGGAAAAGCTAGAAGAATTGGGATTGTCCAGCCCAGAGAACAGAAGATTTCAGTGTGACCTAACTGCAGCCTTCCAGCACCTGAAGAGGGCCTACAAGAAAGATGGAGAGAGGCTATTTACAAGAGCATGTAGTGATAGGACA
>VXBB01004570.1:0-10314 GCA_013399915.1 Illadopsis cleaveri | reverse complement strand
CTTGCACTTCAGAAAGGCAAACGTGTTCAGGGTTGCATCCAAAGCAGAATGGGAAGTAGAGTGAGGGGATTCTGCCCTTCTGCTCTGCTGCCTTGAAACCCCACCTTGAGTACTGCATTGACCTCTGGGGTCCCCAGCACAGGAAGAATATTGACCTGTTGGAGAGGAGGGCCACCAAGATGGGGCCAAGATTAGAGGGATGGAGAACTTCTCCTGTGAGGAAAAGCTAGAAGAATTGGGATTGTCCAGCCCAGAGAACAGAAGATTTCAGTGTGACCTAACTGCAGCCTTCCAGCACCTGAAGAGGGCCTACAAGAAAGATGGAGAGAGGCTATTTACAAGAGCATGTAGTGATAGGACAAGGGGGAATGGCTTCACACTGAAAGAGAGTTGGTTTAAATTAGATATTAGGAAGAAATTTTTTACTGTGAAGGTGATAATACACTGCTCAACACAGGTAGCTCAGAAAAGCTGTGGATACCCCATCCCTGGAAGTGTTTCAGGCCAGGTTGTATGAAACTTTAAGCAATCTGGTCTAGTGGAAGGGGTCCGTGCGCATGGCAGGGGGGTTGGAATGAGGTGATCTTTCAGGACCCTTCCAGCCCAATCCATTCTATGATCTATGATTCTAACCAGGTCAAAGTAGTTGTTCAGCAGACTGGGTACAGGAAGAAAGACCATGTGACACAGGTCTATAGCATGGCCATGGGAGGAGATGACACAGCTGAGATTCAGACCCTATGGATTTCTGAGTAGCTGCTGCTACCACAACTGCTTTGAAAGAAGAAAACATTCAGCTCAAGACAGGACCACATCCTCTCCATAGTCTGCTATTTGCATTTTCATTCTTATCACTGTGAACCATTTAACCACACAATAGTTCCTTTCCCCACCTTAACCACATCCCCATACTACTTCTGTTGACCAGAGTTGATGCATTTACAAGCTGGAAACCTGCTGGCATTGACCAGTCTTGAAGACTGACCTCTGTTCTGGTATAAGCACAGTTAGTTCATTCAGGGTCCGTACGGCAGTTTTCTCTCCCCTTCCCCCTTCCCTTCTTCTGATTCTCTGAAAGTCTGCACTTTTGTATGTCTTTTGCAGTGTCTCCCCATGAGTATTTAACTTCTGTTGGCACTTTCCATAGCAGTATTAATAATGACATTTTGCTGGCATGGGGCCAGCTGTAAAAGTTTATGGAGTAATTTTGTAATAGAGCTGCAAGAGCTTAGCAAAAACCCAGCAGGTGAACAAGCTTTCCCCCTCACTCTTTAAAAATAAAAGTTCTCTCGTTCCACAAGCTTTGCAAAGCCTTTGCACCAGGGTTTCTTGGAGGCAAGATGTGCATATTTTAATGTGACAGGTTTAAGAACCAGTGCTCTCCTGTGGCACTCCCACCTCCAGCTGCAAGGCTGTGCCCCTAGTCCCCATTTTGAGCCATGCTCATTACAAACATTGAATATAAAATTGCTGTTTTCCCCTTGCCCTCCACCTTCCAGCTGCATATTCCCACCCTGGTTCCCTGCTTGGAACAATGATTTAATAAATATATCTACAATAATCATCAGCGTCTCTGCCTGCCCTCCCCCTCCCAGCTGCAGTTTCCCACCCTTTTTTCTCTTTTGTGCCATGATTAGTACATATGTTTAAAATAAAACTCATCATGTCCTTCTCCCTTCCACCTTCCAGCTGTGGATTCCTCCTGCCTCCAACTTTCCAGATTTTCAGATCTGGTTTGTAGGTAAATTTCATAGAAAAATTGAACCTCGTACAGTGCCTCCCCTTCCTGCTGCCTGCCATTTCTCCATTGCAAATGAAACAGTGGGCTTTAATGTGAAAGCAGACCATAGCCCTCAGTGGTGCTGACATGAAGCCATGAGTGATTTGAAGAGACCAGAAAAATTCCTCTGCATTCGAATCCCTTTCCTGCCAATGTCTCAGGCATGAGGGGCAAGATCCTGAAAGATGAGGCTGTAACCAGGACTGCAGTCCTCTGTGTAGGAAGCCAAAGCTTTCCTGATACCTTTTGGTTCAGCTGTGTGATGAATCACAGTATGATGAAATAGCTGAGGCTGGAAGCCACCAACCCTGTGCTTCAAGCAGAATCAGCTGCAGCAGGTGGCTCAAGGTAATGTCCAGTCAGGTTTGAATATCTTCAAGACTGGAGACTCCATGACCTCTCTGGGAAGGCTGAGCCTGTGTTCAACTAAGCCCATGGTAAAGCAGGTTTTCTTAAGTTTAAGCAGACGTTTCTGTATCTCATTTTGTGTCTGTTGTCTTTTGTCTATCAGTGGGAACTAATGAGCAAAGTCAGATGCCACCTTGTTTACATGATCCATCAGGTGTTTTTACACATGGTAAAGATCTCTCATAGTCTTTTCTTCTGCAGTCTCAGTAGTCTCAACTCTCTTACCTACTCCTTGTACGTTAAATTCTCCAGTCTCTCAATCATCTTTGCTGAATTTTTCCCATATGTTTGTGTTTCTCTTCTGTTGGGGAGCCCAGATGGGGCACAACACCCAGGTGTGTCTCATGAGTGCTGAGAAGAGGGGAAGGATCACCCCTTTTGACCTGTGGGCAGCATGCTTCCTGATGCAGCCCACTAGGCTGTTGGTCTTCTTTGTCACAAGGGCACATGGCTGGCCCACATTCATCCTGTCCACCAACAGCCACAAAAACCCTTCCTGCAAAGCTACTTTCAGAAGATTAGCCTCCAGCATGTCCTGGTGCATGGGGTTTCTTCTTCCCCTGGTGCAGGACTTTGCCCTTCCCTTTCTTGAACTTGTTGCCCCATTTCTTCTGCCTTTCAAGGTCCCCTTGAACAGCAATACAACCCGCTGGCATAGAAACCATTACCCACAGTTTTGTATATTCTGCAAGTTTGCCCAGAGTTCACTCTGCCCCACCAACTAGGCCATTAATGAAGAGTCTAGGTGGGCCTGGATCCAGTATCATCTCCTGGGGTGCACCTCTAGTGACTTGCCTCCATCTGGTTTTCATATCACAGATAATAACCCTTTGGGGTGGCAGTTCAGCCAGTTTCCAGTCAACTCACTGGCCATTAATCTGGCCTCTACTTGAACAGTTTATCTATGAGGATGTTGTGGGAGACAGTGAAAGCCTTGCTGAAATCAAGACTAACAACCATTGCTCTCCTCTACTCCACTGGACCAATTGAGTCAACACAAGAGGCTGTCAGGTTGTCCAGGCATGATTTTTCCTTTGTAAATCCATGCTGATTGTTCACAATCAACTTTTTTTGTGTATAGAAATGGTTTCTAGCACTATTGGCTCTACCATGTGTGACATGAAAGAGACATGAAATTGACTGGCTTGTAGTTCTAAGGTAACACTGAAAACCATGCCTTCCTGAAGAAAGGAGTGACATTTGTTCTGTTCTGGTCCTCAGGAAAGTACTCTGATCCCCATGATCTTTCACAGATAATTGAGAGTGGCCTTGTCATAACACTAGCCAATTCCCTCAGTATCCATGGGTGAACCACCACTAGTCCCATGAACATCTGTATGTCCAAACTGTTTAAATGTTCCCTGACCCTGACATGATCCTTCTTTACAAAGGGTAAGTCTTCTCTACTCCAGGCTTTACCATGGGTCTCAGGGGCCTTGGGTTTCTGGCTGGTCTACCAGTAAAGACGGAGGCAGAAAAGACATTAAATACCCCAGTCTTTTCCAAGTCCTTCCAGGTCCTAGTGACCTGTCATTAGATTCCCTGTCCTATTCAGAAGTGGGGCCACATTTTCCCTGGTTTTCCTTTTGTTGTTGATGTACCTATAGAAACCCTTCTTGTATTTCACATCCTGTAGAGGCCTAAAGGACTAGATGAGCTTCCTAACTCCTTCTCTGCACACATGAACAATATGCCTATCTTCTCTCTGGGTAACCTGTCTTAGCTTCCACTTTTGCTTACCTGTTCTATTTCTGTTTTGTCAGAAGCATCTTGCTCATCCATGAAGGCCTCTTGCTGCCTTTGCTTAATTTCCTCAACCTCAGGACCAGTTCTCCTGGTCCCCTCTTCTATCCCAGCCTGTCTTCCCAGAGATCCTTACAAGCAGATACATGAAGAGTTTTAAGTTGGCTCTCCCAAATGGCATGGCTTTGACTCTTCTGTTTGGTCTCCTCTTGGGATCCTGAACTCCATCATTTCATGGAGCTCAAAGGCCATGCTGTACTTTAACATCCCTGATCAGTTCTGCCTTGCTTGTAAATATGACATCCAGAACATCTCTCTCATGTGTGATCATCCTGATCAAATGTCTCAGAAAGTTGTCATCTGTGTGCTTCAGAACCCTGGATTTCTTATGCCTTGATGCATTTTCCCTGAAGAAAATATTGAGGTAGTCAAAAAAGGCCTTATTTATTTCTTCCTGATCAGGACATTGGTAGCAGGCACCCATTGCAATGCAGCCAGTGTTGATCTGCCCTGTAATCCTAACCCACAACTTCCCAGCTAGCTCAATGTTCAGCCCCAGGCCAAGGTCCACATGATCCTACTGCTCTCACACAAAGGGCAACTCCCCATCCTTACCTTCCCTGGGCAACCCTGTCATTCCTAGAGAGCCAGCAACCATCCCCAGCAGCGCAGCTGTGGTGGGAGCTGTTCCACCCAAATCTGTGATCTCAGTGATACAGCCCTGCAACTGCACACAGATCTCTCATTCCTCCTGTGTGTTCCCCACACTGCTTGGATTAGTACAATGAATGAGGGCCCTCCAGAGAGGCACCCAATCAGGCTGATTCCCCAGAAGAGACATGAGAGCTTTCCCAATAATGGTGTCCAGAAGACACTTCCTTATTTATGAGCATATGTTTGAGATGGCCTCCCTTCAGCCCTGTTTTGTTGATTAAGCTTTGTCAGGTGGATCCCATGTGTGATTGTAGCGTTCCTCGACTGTCACATAGTTGTAAAAAGCAAATCCCTACTGTCAACACCTGCTGTGCAACCAGTTGTTGACCCACAAGATCTGTGCTCTCTCAGAGACATAAGGACTTTTGTATTGGACAACAGTCAAGGATGAAGCATGTGGTATCTTATGAAAAGCACTGTGAACTTGCTGCCCCAGGGAATACTTTTTCCTCCCAAACTCACTCTAAGTACGCACACAAGGCAAGAAAGGGACTTCCTCTTCCCTCTGCATTGAACTTTGCAAAGACTCCAGAGGCTTGGTGAGTTTTGGGACTAGACTTGGACCAATTAGAAAGGTGCAAAGCCAGAAATCCCTGTTCAGACTCTGCATCAGCCTCTTTAATCCCCACCTGTCCTATTCTGAGAGGTGCTGATGGCATGACTCAAGTCAAGTTCCTTGTGGCAGGCACTGAGGTGGTGCTCTGCATGATGCACGAGTGGAGCATGAATGTACAGAGGGACCTTTTGGGGGCTAAACAATCACATAGGAGTATTGCTGAGTCCACAGAAGATAATTCAGTTTGGGTCTAGATATTACTGGAACACTTTGGGGGTGACCCAGGAGGCTATGATGTCTACAAACTGTATGATCTATCTTATGCTAGTGCATTTTGGAAGCAATCCCACAAAGTAAAGAGGGAAGGGCCACAATGTTACAATAGCAGTTAGATTATGGTATTAATAATAATTGGTCTTGATAGTACGTTCAGAACCACACATAGTTCAAATAAGTTCTTCATCCATACAGCTTACATACTGTCATCTGGGATATGCATCAGCTTTTTACAGAATGAGAGAGCTGCTGGAAGCATGGTGCCTGGACAGAAACTGAGTGATACCCTCTACAGGGTCACATGAAGCAAAACAGCACTGCTGCCTTCTCTGGGACAGGGGCCATGATCTTCTTGCCCACTTAGGAGTGGCCAGTACTGTTAATAATGCTAATGAGGAAAATCCAAGGTTGTTGTCCAATTGTCTGTGTCTAATTGCATTTAATCAATGCCTTGCTAAGCAAAGGTGAGTCTGCCAGACAATGTTATTGTTGTGTTATAACAGGGTGAGTTATTTTAATTGTTATTCAAAGCAGATAGTTCATAGGAAAATTTAAAAAAAAGAAAAAAAAAGGGGAAAAAAAAAAAAAAGCTTCTGTTCCACAGTGTTTCTAGTTGGCTGGAATAGATCAACATCTCATCTTTCACCTAAATAGGAATCCCTGAACTCCCTCAACTACTCTTATTTCTGAGTCAGTTTCTAGCTGAAACAGCATTCCAGAAAGAAGATAAGATTATCCTTGATCAAAACAATGTTCTTATTCTCTACTCTGGCTGGAGAAACTCTGTGGAGGAAGTGGCTGCTGAGACAGGGAGAGAAGAAAAGCCAGTGTTAGGCTATCTTGGGACTACTCCACCTTCTGGAACAGAGAGAACTGGAAGAGCTCTGTGTCTTGCAGAAATGTGAACTCTGCTCCACTGGTGTCCTCTGGCCCTGACTCACCTCTCCCCTAACATGTTTTCAGCATACTGTTCTTACAGCCCTAAACCTATGCAACAAAGAGCTGTTCGGTTTACAGGCTTATGCACAAAGCCCAGAGAGAAACACCTTCCAACATTACAGTTTTCACCACGAAACAGACCTTTAGCCCTATGGTCCAAGTACTGCAGCAGAACAACATTCAGGGGTTGCAGAAAGCTGCAGGTCAGGGTAATCACAATGTATTGAAAACTCACCAAATAGTCATCAATCAGAAGCATGGAGCCTTTGTTTGAAGACAAGATGAGCATCATCTGGTAGAAATACTTGAGGTGCCTCAGTATTTGTTATTCGATAGCGATTTGTAGCTGGAACAGTAACACCTGCAACAGCTAAGGATGGAGCACAACTTGTATTATGACGTCCTGCATGGTTTCATCCAAAGCCTGTCAAAGCTGGGAGGGAGTCTTTGGCTTCAATTGTCTTTCAGTCAGGCATTAATCTAATGTACCAAAACTATCTCAGACAAAATCCTTTTTATATCAAACTACCCTCTGAAACTACCTTTCCCCCCACCTTTTTATTGCTTCATCAAAATACATCCAGCTGTTCCTGTGCTTGTAGCAGTACAATTTGCCCTAGACATTCCAATGGAAAATTGTGTACATATATAAGTCAGTAACAGCTGAATCCATTTTCTTCAAACTCCCTTATTTTAAATCTAATGGAAATCTAGAGAATGTGATTTGCTTGCCCTAACTTAATTAGCTCAGTAATTTTAAGACTATTAACACTGGGCTTTTTTACTTCTGCTCAATATGTTCTGAATTCCATCTCTTTGCTCATGGAAAATGTTGTTACACAACGGGTTATTTTAAACTGTAATTGTCCAGCAAACTTTAAACACATATTAGGCTAGTACAGTGCAAAGAGAAAGCAGCAGTAATCTCTTCACTACTCCCAGCTGTTATTGGCTGCATGACATGATAATAATAATAACTTGCATTTCTGTAGAATATTTCGCTTCAGGAAAAAAATTGAAGGATGTTGGACTGCTCTCGAATAATTTATGAATTCCATATGTTTATAAGTGTCTTTAAATGCCATGAGGGATTTACAGTATGGAAATATGTTTGCTCCTAGGAGGTGCTGACTGTCCATGGGCAAGGAAGAATATAATTGCATTTAGGATATGCTGCAAATGCCATCTGCTTTGATGTCCTACATCTGTGCAGCTGTGGGGTTTAGCAAACTCTGCCCACCTGGGAACAATGTGTCCCAAGCAGGATGTAGAGGAGAACCAAAACTCCAGGATACTGAATTAAACAACTTCTGAAGGAGTAAGGAATGGGTTTTAAAGAAATGGACTTTCAGGGAAAACTAATAAATAAATGTTGTTGAAGTTCTCTGTTGAAAGGTGACAAACTCCTAGGTAACATAAGTGTACTAAACCAAACGCTTTCAAAATTTTTAATCTTTTGTTCTAAAGGACTAATCTGTGCAATGCTGTTAAGAAGGCTGCCCCATAAAATCGTCCAGAGAAGTGACTGTTCAGTCTAAAAGGAGCTTGTTGAAATGATGTTGGCAATTGAGGCAATCCAGGAACTGGATTAGACAATTTAGGCAATCCAGGAATTAAGGCCAGGAAAATGGGTGCCTTGGTCTCAAGGATGAATGAGGTGCCTTCTGAGGGACCATAACATCAAGCAGAAGGGCAATTCATCCTATAAATACCATCCAGGATTGAGACAAGGGTCAGGGGCTTAAAACTGCATCTTTCATTTCTGTGAAGAGTCTTTCATAAAACTGGAAGTTCATGGCACATACAGATATATGGTTTGAGACAAGAAAATGCTTCATTTTGATGGTTTTAGTTAGCATATTTCACTTTTCATGTTCCCAAGTGGAAACATTCCGCTCTATTTAACTGCCCAAACCATCCCAGTTAACATCCATCTCCAGATGATTAGGAGAGTGCTGTACCTTGGGTGTTGCAGGCCAGTGCTCAGCACTGTGGCTACAGGTGCCTGACCAAGTTTCCTTGTGGTCCCTTGTGCTTGGCTGTGGGGTTTATTGGCTCCCATGGTCACCACAAGACTTTGCCATTGCAGGGAATGTAGTCTGGCCAAGGTAGACCTGTAATGCAGAAGGGAGAGAGCATGGGCCATCTGAGTTAAAAACTTTCACAATAGAAAGTGTTGCTGCTGGGAAACCAGAATAAATCTGAAATGACTTGGAAAAAAGTCCATTTTCTAACTTCAGTAGACCAGAATGCATTGAAAATGTTCAAACAGTATAAAATAACTGCTTTTTTTTAACCTCAGTGATTGAGACCTGAAGTGTTTCAAAATACAAAAATCCTTTGAAAGCTCACTTAGACAGAATCGAAATAACCAGACCTCCTTAAAAACAAGTTGCTTTTGATTACAGAGCAGAAAATATACTAGGCTCATATGTAATCCACCAGACCACAGCACATCCCACAGAAGTTATTTCATGTGAATACTGTTTCCATGGAGGTTGACAGCAAAACTCTCCCTGATTTTGCCAGCAGAAGTTCACCTCTTGGATGCAGTGTAATTTACTCCTGTAAGAATCAGCAAACACCTCTGTTCTAACCATGAAAAACTAGGGCCACACCAGCACAAGCAAAGATTTTCTGTGAAACGTCCATTCCTAAATGAAAAAAAATAGTAATGTAATTTAGCATGCTGATGACTATTCCTCAAAGTGAATTCCCTGGTTAATGTGCAAAAGTAAATGAAAGGAGCCGTTTTATCTTCTCTGAAGTATTCATTATAGTTTGGTGATTTTTTACAATATTCCAGGCAAAATAATTTTTAATATTCTTCTATATTTACTTTCTCAGACTCCTATGAAGCCTAAATAGAAATTCTGTAGAAGATGGTGTCCTGTGGAAGATAGTGGAATAGCATTTTCCTTTTTCTGAGTAAACTGTCAGCCTAAACTTACCATTATACAACTTGATGGAAAAGGTAAGCCTTAAGTGATATCCTAAATAATAGACTTCTCTGAAACTGTCTGCATGCTTAAATGACATCATACATAAATGCATGCACTTATCTGAGTTTTCCCTTCTCAGACAACGAAATGATATTGAATGTACTGATACTACTCAAGCCTTTTGAATTAATAATGAGAATAATAATGACAATATTAATAATATTTATCAACTATTTTATGAGTATAACTAATTAAAAAGTAATAATAAAAACATTTATACAAACATAAATAAATACAAACATAAATAAAACTGCCAAATAAAAAAACAATAGAAGCCATGAATTTTTACTGAAAATCAGATTTTTATTGTCTAGTCATGTAATCTGAAAGAAACTTCAAATAACATTTTAACTCTGTTTTGGAGCTGTAATAATCCTACCTCTTGGCATTTAAACTAAATTGCAGCACACCTCTGTCCCACTGAATTTTCTTATTTTTATTGTGTTCACAGAGTACACTAAGCTTTCAACACTCTACCAGTTTCTGAAGAAAGTGTAAGCATTAATCTCCTGCCTTGGCACAAGAAGTTTGGATAATTCAAGTTTCATACAAAGGTTTTTTCAGCCTCACTTACAAGTCCTCTGGAGGTGTGAAGGGCTGACTAGAGCCAATTGAAATTGAAATTGTGTACAAACCTCTTTCTGGTTCTTGCAGAAATCACACAGTGAATTCTATCCAAAATTAATTTCTGCTACTACAAGCCAGAGATCATCAAGAGCGCAGTGTTATCGCTGTAAAATCACAGACCACGTCAGAAAAAAATGCAGAGCAACAAAAGTTTAGTGTCAACGTTGCCATAGCAACACGCATAACTCCTCAGCCTGTCGCCGACAGCCAAAAACAGACAGCAGAGCGCAAACAGCAGCAGCCGCACACAGACACAAGTCGCTGCTGCA
>VXBB01004569.1:439743-451355 GCA_013399915.1 Illadopsis cleaveri | reverse complement strand
ACTATCTTTTTACTTCTAAGTTGAGCCTGTTTCGCCTTTTTTTCCTCCCAAAATCCTATCTCTCAATCAGCGAACGTAAAACCACCACATAAATGGTGCGTTGGCCGGGAAAACAAACCAAAACTACAACAAGACCTCATCCAGCTCCTCCATGTTTTGGAGATGCTGTGCAGCCAGTCCTAGGCACAAAACTCCATCAGCTCCTGCTCCCTAGCATGCTTCCAGTAGCCTGGCCCCTGGCCCTGCCTTCTGCCTTAACAGGGGTGGCCCCAGGAATCACCAGCAGTCCAGGGGAGTGGAACTGAGCCAAGTGGCCAAGGGGATTCTAAGCCCACCTCCATGGGCCTACAGTGGTGGCACAGGGAGGGCTGAGACCCTGCTCACAGCAGGGACAGGGCAGTGCAGCAGCAGAAACGAGGGCCAGGCTGCCCAAAGGGGTCTGCAGGGCCTGGGGCTCACCAATGAACCTGACAGCCACCTCTCTCACAGTGGCCTGAGGGTCCTTGAGGTAGGGCAGGCTCTGATGGAGGTACTCTTCAGCCCTGCTCTTGTCCTTCACCAGCTGGAGAGAGGACATGGGGATGGGCATGCCACACAGCCCCCCAGTTGGCTGGGGCAGTCCTTCCTGCCAGCACTCGTCATTACTGAGAGCCCTCCCTCTCACTGGGTGCAGGGTAGGGAAAGACCCCTTGGGGCTCTGTTCCTGAGGATCGGAACAAGGGTGCAGCACCAGGCTGTGGGCTCGGGGCTGCAGCAGGGCTGGTGGGGGTTTTGGGTGCAGGGCAACTCTCACCCAGGCTGCACCCTGGGGTTTGTCCTTACCAAGCACTTGCCGATCCTACGTGTCTGCTCTGTCTCCAGCAGGTACTTGAGTTTCTTCCACTTGAGGAGCTTGGCAGCAGCAAAGAGAGCTTCCCCAGAGGCCTGCACAACAGCAGAGGCTGTGAGATAGCACCATGGCTGGCCAAGCACCTCTTGGCTTTGTACCTGGGGTGATCCTGCCTTTAGGAAGCTGGGATATGCCCTTGCCAAAGCATCTAGGGGTCTCTTGAGGACAGCCCTGGGGTACAGGGATTGAGGCTCAAAGCCCTGGCCTCAGACACATGCCAGGAACAGCAAAGAAACATGTGGAGACACACCTATTCAGGCTTTGGTGGCCATGGGTTGCTGCCAAGCCCTGCTGTAGCAGGTAGGGCAGGTGCTGGAAATGGCCATGCCAGCTTCTCCACCCCTGCTCACACTGGTTCTGCAGGGACCTTTCCCACAGGCTGTGCTGGAGGAGCACTGCTCACTGGAGCAGCCCACCCTTGTCTGTGTCACTGCTCAGCCTTGAAACCTGTACCTTGGCCACACCAGGGCTCTGGTCACTCATGTGAAAGAGGAGTGGGATCAGTACTCTCCTTATGTAGCTGTTCCTCCCCTTTTTGCTCCCCACTACTGGCTCCAGCTGGTCTCTGAAAAAGCAGATGGAAAGCTCTCGCAGCTGGCTGCACTCCTGGTAGGAAGGAAGAAAGATGAGCTTTGGAAACAGCAGCTCCCTGCCCACTGTGATGGGGGATGATCATGGCTGGGGTGAGGGGATATGCTCTAGGGTAAGATTCCAGAGTGGGGAGAAGTAGTGCTGGGTTGCAAGGCCCAGAAGCCACAAGAGCCCAGAGGAGCAAAGCCTGCTCCAAGTACTGCTCACAGGGCAGCTGTCACGGCCCAGTGCCTGTCCCAGGGCTCAGGGTCCCACATCAACCTTACCGAGTCAAGGAGGAACAGGAGATTTTTCATCAGCTGCCCAGTGATGGGGCTGCCCACAGTCTTCTCCAGGTTTTGAAATGTGGTGGTGTTGCCCATCACATTTTTAAAGAACATTAGGACCTTTATCTTGAGGTCTGCACTGCCAGCCTGCAGGACCCCCATCATGTCTGGCAGGAGGACCTGCATTTTTCTTGCCTGTCTGAAAGACAGTTTCTTTTTTGTGAGAAGATTCATACCTGGAAAACTCCTCAGGCAGCCACCAAGCCCCACCATGGCAGGGAGGGTGTTTGGAGCTGTCATGTCCCTGCCTGACCTGCTCACAAGACCAAGCCACCAAGCCACCACCTTACCCACAGCCCCAGACTCCAGCTGCCAGTGTGGCTGTCCCCAACACCACCCTACTCACCATGCCAGGCATTTCTGACAGCATGAGGAGGCCTCCAACCAGCAGGGAGGCTGTCACCGGTCTTGGATGCCTCTGACTGCTCTCAGTGTCAGGCTTGTCACCCAAATCCATGGATGGAAACTGTCTGAAGGATGGCTGCAGGATTAAGCACAGCAGTGAGATACATTGGCAGAGTCTGCAGGCTCTTGGCAGGGGATCAAGGCCTTTTCTGGTAACTCACAGCCAAGTCAGGGATGCAGGTGCCTTCTGCAGTAGAGCTGGGAATGTTGGTCATCCAGAGGAGCAGAAGCAAGCTAACAAATAGTGTTAATATCTTCTCCTGATTCTGGGGCTTGTAGAAGATCTGACTCCATAGTTGCAGGGCTGTGCTGCAAGGCAGAGCACTCTGTCAGCAGGGCTGCCTTGGCTGCAGCATGGCCTGGGCCAGCCCAGGGGTGCCCGGGGGCCCTGCCCAGACAGGCAGGAGGGGACTGAGGTGGTGTTCCCCAGAAGCAGCGTGGTGGCTCTGGGCTGGCTCAACCAGCTGTGCCTCCTGCAAGCCCAGACGACATATCAGGGCTGGAAACCTTGGTGGGATGGAGAACCCCGCTCCTTGGAGGTGTCCTGCAGCACTCCTTAGGTCTGGAAGTCAGAGAGTCTTGAGGTCTCTCTCCCCACAGCCTCAGGACTGTCAGGGCCAGTACCTGTCTCCTTGTGGAGTGATGTTCAACAGTGTTGTGACCGCCTCCTCAGGGCACTCGTCAGCCATCTCCATAAGGAGGGAGTTGAAGCAGTGCTGAACTGCTAGTTTCTGGATGTATTGCAAGCTGTCATAGATGCAGCACATGATCTCTTGCACCTGGAGAGGACACAGGTGAAAGTGGTGCTGCCACTGAAGTGCAGCTATATCCTTAGCTGCCCTTTCCATCCCTCTCAGCTGCCTTAAGGTTGCTTCAGGTACCTGAGACATCTAAGTTTGGGAGGGAGGGCTGGACAGAGGAACAAGGCCTGACAGGGCTGAGGGCAGGGCAATCCATCTACAGGCCACTTACATCCATCAGCCAGAAGTCTGGGTCTCCCATGGCTACTTACAGAATGTGTTCTGCCACCATCTTCTCAAAGACAATGGTTTCTGTCATTTCTGTCATGGCCTCAAGGATGATGTGTGTCCTCTCAGAAGGCATGAGGTACCTTTTGAAGGGCTATGCCAGGAAGGAAGGGAGCAAAGACATGTCACACCAAGCACCCTGATGGTGCTGCTTAACTGGGTAGAGTGAGCTGTCAACAGGGTGCTGGCCCTACACAGAACCAGGGCTCACTGGTGGGCAGGAGGGCTGGAGCTGCTGTGGGACACCAGAGTGCCACCCTCAGATGGTCTCTGCTTGGGGGACAGCAGGAGCCCTCTCATCAGAGATAGTGAGGCCACATCAGCCGCTCTGATTCTGGGTCACTTTGCTCACACAAGCACCCTGCCCATGGTACACACAAGAGTGCCAGCAAAGGAGGAGCTCCTTACCTTGGTATTATGCAGGTTGACACAGCACAGCAAGGAGGTGGTGTCACCTTCTCCACGGAGTTGTGTGTTATTCTTTAGCCTTGATCTGCCTAAAAAGTGGGACAGATGCAGAAATCAGTCCAAAGCTGTCCAAACTACTCTGAGATCTGCTTGGGAGATGGAAGGAGAGAAGCAGTCAAGGAGATTCTGAAGTGTCATATTGGAGTCCACAGATCAGCAGGGTTGAAGATGGTGAAAGGAGGGAGGAAGGAGAGCAGCAGAGAAAAGATCCTGGATGTGAGGAGAGCACTTGGCTTCAGCAGCAAATGACAGCTGGATGATACAGGAAGCATCCAGAGGGGCAAAGATGGCAAAGCAGGGAGGCAGAGCTCTGGGGAAATGTCTGTGTGGAGGGGAATGAAGTCCATCACAATGTCCCTTATCATTTTGCTTACAGATGAATTCACTGAGGTGATGAAGAGTGCTCAAAGCTGTTTCCTTTTCTCTGGAGGAAGTTTGTAAAAAGAGAAGACATCCCAGCAGCTGTCTGAGGATGGAGATCTGGATGTCTTCATAGCAGACAGTGCAGTCCTTTTTTCTAAAGAGGTCCCACTCCTGTGTGAGGGGGGCAGAAGAGCAGCAGTGCTGACAGCAGGCATCTGGTGCTGAAGCCCTGCACCTGAGAGTGTGTCCAGGGCTGGATCCCTGATGAGTTCAGGATTTACAGAGCCCATATCCCAGAGCAGTCAGCTGGGTAGCAGCCCTGGCAAGGGAGAGCAGCATAGCCCGTCTGGAGGGTGCTATGGCCTTACCTTCTGTGTGGAACAGTTGTACAGGAAATGGCTCAGCATTTCAATCCTCCCCAAGGCCCTTGACTACACTTCCTGTATCCTGGAACTGGTGAGGTCCAGCAGCACCTGGGCAGAGAGAAGCTGCTGGTGAGCCCTGGAGCAAACACGCACTTCAGCAGCAGCAGGGCAGCTCCAGTCCTGCGTGGGACTTGCACTATCCATCAAGGCTTCCTATGACCTCAGGCTAAGCCTGTAGCAAGGCTCCTGCCGCTGGGCTCCCTTGTGAAGGATGAAGGTCCTGGGCCAACCACGTGGCCATGCAGGAAGGCAGGTGCCACCTTCTGTGCTCCTGAAGGAGCCTGGTAACAGCCTGGTGACAGCTCCTGCTTCCCCATGGGAGGTGGGCACCGTCCTGCAAGGCACAGGTCTGGGGGGATCACTCACCCACGAGTGGGCAACACCTCCCCCTCAGGGTGAGGAGCAGGCCTGGGACCTCCACTCTTTGCACAGGCCATACCTGCAAGATATTCTGCAGCTCCTTGCTGATTCTGGAGGGAGGGGACCTGAGCATTATTGCCCTCAGCATGGAGTCCATGCTCCTCAGGGTCTACAAGGAGGTCAGAGAGTGGTGGCAGTGATTCTTCACCTGATCTGAGACTGATCTTAGCTGCCAGTGTCAGGGGAGGATGCCCATGCCATCCAGGAGAGACCTAGGAGCTGGCAGTCTGCTGCAGACAGAGCAGCCTGCAGCATTGGACATGGCTGGGCCCTGAGAAGGGGGTGAAAGGACTAGCGCAGGAAAGCAAAGCTGAGACCCTACCCTGCCTTGGACCCCTGGTCATGGGGCAGCACAGGGTGGCCACAAAGCAGCCCAGAGAGACTGGGAGCTTCCAGAGCTCATGCAGAACTTACATTCTTCAAGACGAGTTGTTGATCTCTGTTTAAATGAGAGCATGGAGGAAGCCAGAAGACAGTTCTGAAGCATGTCTCTAGGGGGCTTCCCTTTTTGTCTTCCAGCAGCACCTGCACTGTCTTGCTGAAAGAGAGAGCCCATCTGGACACCAGGAGCAGTGCTTTGAGGCCTTGTGCAGAAGGATGCTGTGGGCTGGGGAAGAGTCCCTGGGAGGGATGGGCAGGTACCTCAACATTTCAGTGGTGAGCATGGCGACCTGCCACAAGTCTGTGCACAGCTGGTACCAGGGTTCATCTTTCAGCATCACTTGCAGAGCACAACGAAGCTGCCACCTGGCAGCTGCCAGCACCCAGTGCCACCAGACCCTAGCTCTGCCCAAGGGCTGCTCTCACAGAGTGCCAGTAGGCCTTGCCCTCTCTCCCCAAGCACTGGGTGTCCCCTCACCTGGATCCTCTCTACCAGGTCATATCTGTGGCAGAAGTCAATCAGGCGCTGTGACGAGCCAAAGAACACTGTGTTTATGCACAGATCCATGATTTTGTAAAGAAGGGTGATCTTGCATCTCACATCCTGGCAGCCAAAGGACAGATAGACAGAGAGCATGAGAAGTGGGGACAGATGGTCAGCAGGGCTGGAGCATGGAGGGGCAGCACCATGTGGAAGCAGCAACTCTGTCCAGCCAGGACACTTCCAGCAGCCCAGCACCCAAGCCTCTGCCAGCAGATGCTGGAACAGTCACTGTCCAGCTGGCCACAGCTACCTGGTTGAGATTGCTGGCAAGGATCTGGATGGAGTCCACAACTTCCTCTCTGGACATTTGTAACCAGCTGGCATCTAACAGAGGGGCAGAGCAGGGAGGGCTACTGAAGGTCTGGCAACAGGAGAGAACAGAGGAAGATCTGCTCTCTGCCCAGCGCCATACATGCTGCCCTGGCATGGCCTTCCTGTGCAGCCCCCAGATGAAGGGTGCACAGCAGAGGAGCTGTCGTGGTGGAGCACGGTGTGGTGGGGAAAGTGCCAGTGCCCCAGGCTGAGGAATGTGCTGGCAGACAGACAGGAAAAGTCCAGCGTTCCACAGCACTGCTGCCTCCCACCAGCCAGCTGCCCTTTGCTGCTCAAACTGTGGAGCAGGAGCTGGGGCCCCTCCTTGGGAGGCATCACACCCACCCTTTAGGACCTTGGCTGCCGGCATGCCGGGGAAACATGATCCTGGCATTGTGCAGGATGTGCTGGCAGCCCCAGCCCTGCCCAGTCCAACAGGGCCCCGTCATTCATCCCTCTGCAGTGAATCCACTGCAATCATCTGGCAGAGCTCTGCTGGAGAACTGTTTTTCTGGGGAGCACCATCCTCCACCCAGGCCATCCTGGGCTGGCTAAGGGGTGTCTCCTCCATTCTGCAGGAAGAGGAAATGAAAAGCGGGAAAGGGACAAGTGAGAAGCTTTGGGGAAAGAACTCAGCACAACGGGGCTGCTGTGACAGCAGGCAAAGTTGGGCTATGCTTGGATGCTCCTCACCAGCTCCGTGATCTCATCCTATCCCATCATCCTGCTGGACATGTGAGCTGTACTGACCACACGTGCTATAGTGGAGTGTCACAAAGGGCCCCACTGTGTGACCCACCACCAGCCCCCAGCACTGTTGCAGTGTTTGTAGACATGGAACAAGCCCCCAGCTGTAGGTGCAGGCAAGGAAGAAAACCATGCTATGTGTTTTTACATAATATATTTTCAATTTCACCTTATTTTAAAAAACATAAAACAATAAAACAAACAAAAACCCCACCAAACAAAAACCCACAAAACTTTATTATTCTATTGTTAAAAAAATAACATATAGGGATAATTTTGGAGGTTTCTTCCTAATCTTATTCAGGCACAAAAATCCTTGAGTCTCTGAGTTTTACTTTTTTAAAATTCACAGTAGTTTACTGAACTGTTATACTTTTTGTAAACAATAATCAGGTCTTACTACTAATTTTAAAATAATTTCAATTTAAGTAAATGCCTAAGCCTAATACTTCTCATTGGCATGCACTCAAGCCTTGCATATTCCAGATATTATAACTAAGATGGGAAAAAGATTTCCCTCTCTGACATGAAGATGTTCTTGTACTGTAGGTGATCATTTTAAGCTCCTCCTAAGGGCTGCAACTTCTGGTACTGGAAGCATTTTTGTAAAAGAGCAAAAGACTAATTCCTACCTAGGAAAAAAAAGCTTCCTGCAAAAGCTGTGCAATGCAGCACTTTATTGCATGTGTATACCAAAACTACTGCAGTATTTTACCTACCAAAAATGACAAACAATATGCATTAATGATGGTGTTAAGTCTCCCTGAAGGGTAACTGTTCTTCTCTGCAGATTATTATGTTGCCTTGGCTTAATGTATCATCACAGGACCATTGGATTATTCTGGTTGGAGAGGTTATCTAGTTCAACTAACTCATGAAATGCAAGGCAGCAGTATGAACTCAGAACTTTAAAAATCCTGAAGAGGCCACAAAGACACTGTAGATCTGTCATGAGCTGAAAAACTTTGTCTTTCTGTGATTACACGGGTCCTGATGGTACCAGTAGGTTGTCCCTGTGACATGGATAACAGTGGGGGCTTGGACTCTAGACTGCCTTGCTGTGAAGCCATTCCACAGCAAAGGAGAAGAGCTGTCTGGACAGAGTTAAGTTACATGATATTAAATCAATTAACTTAATTCGATAAAAGGCAAAAGTAAATAGAGGGAACATCTATTTTTATTCTTTCTGTTTAGTGTATTGATATTTTCAGTAGGTTTCTCAGATCTAAAATATTGTATGAGAATTACTTTATTTTATTTTACTCGTTTACCTAGATATTTCTCCTTCATTAAAAGTGTTACAATGTATTTAAATCCCTCTTTGGTACATTTATTGCCCTTCCACTGACAGCCATAATTCCCTGAGACAGCTATCATGAATGGAAAAAATAAATTTCAAGAGGACTTCATAATGTTGCAGTGACAACAAAGAAGAAATACTTATAAAATTGTCCTGTAGTTTGTTTCTAGATTTGTTCTTCCTGAGGAATACTCCATTGCCTTTGCCTTTCAGAAGGAAAGGGAGCCCTTCTAAGATGACATGGGAGATAAAGGACAGAATTGGGGCTGACTGGGTCAAGCTACTTCTCCATGGGGAGAGCAAGGCATTTAGCATCTACAGTGCAGCTCAAGAGGAGTCTGACAGTGAGAGGTCCATCTTCAAGAACATGAGAAAAGTTTTGGATGGAGCCTGGCACAAACTTGCAAGGGGAAGCCTGCTCACTCTGTTTGTGTACCCCTGTCAGTCCCTACAGAGCAAGGAGGGCAGATGGAGGCAGTGACCTGGCAAAGTAAGCCCAGGACAATTGTTACTCCCTGGGTGATCATCAGGACCTCATTGTGTGTGTAGAAACCCACTGGATCTTGGCTGCCAGGTGTTAGCCTATGCATGACTTTGGTTGTGTGCTGTAATAGCAGGAATTTATTACTTCATCACCCTTGGGATTGAAGGGATTACTTCAATTTAGGATTACTGTGATAGTAACAGAGCTGTAGTTAGTGATCTGAGAACAGTGTTTGTTTTACTTCAGGTGCAAAGGGTGTGCTCACAGTAACTAGAAGTGACTGGCTCAGAAGTCTTTAAACCTTCTTTTTAACAAATGAGACTGATTAATGTGTTCTGCCTTTTGCTTTGGTTCTTGCAAAATACAGAACAAGTCTCTGTTCCATGGTCAAAATAACTCGGGAGACTGAAACTGGCAGTCATAGCATTTGTATTCCCTGTGTGGCTCTGATTTGCTACAAAAAGCCACCACTGCAACAACACAGGGCTATCCAACCTGGCAAAAGCAAGATAGGATTTCACACAAAAAAAAATTAGAAACTCACTTCCAGCTGAGATTTCTTCAGACCATACCACAGTCCAAACTAAATGCACAAGATATTTCCTTGATGTTTAATTTTTCCACAATTAGTTCTTAGGAGAAAAGCACCACTACACCAGAAATCCTCTCTATCCCATGCAGAAAAGTTCACAAACCTACTGAAATCCTTCTCCCACAAACTGGGAATTAGTTTACACCTATATTTGGGAAATGCTTGCTATGCTAGTGAAGGTGTCTATGTGGATAAGCAGGCAGACTGAACCTAGAGAAAGTGACTGTGTGGATAAAGAGACACACTGGACTTAGATTGTAACTGTTCAGAAAGTTTAACACCTGTCTTCTTGTTCACTTATCCTGTAGATTAAGGTGCCACTGCTTGAGCTTCTTGTAGATCATAACATGGCAGCAGAGGAAACCTGCTGTGAAGTTCCTGGAGTGGTAAGCTGACTGACAGCAAGACATCTTTGTGGTTGCATTTCCCTGAGGTTTTAAACAAATTAATTTACCCAGTTTTTACTGTTGTTTGTCCTTCATGTCTTCCTTACAAGAAGATGAGCAGACAACTGTCTTACTTTATCAATTTGTAAATATGGAAATTAGACATATATATATGTTTGGGGTTTTTTTGGGTTTTTTTTTTTTACAACTTTGTACACACAAGGGAAGTGTATATCAAATAATGCTTAAATGAACTAAGTTTAGCCTATCTATTCTTTGTTTGCTTTCCTTGTTGCATGTTTCTTCCCTTTACCACTAGAAAAGAACGGGATAGAGTGCTAGTTTGAGACATATGGAAACTCCCCCAAAATTGGAGCAGTGCTTTTCAGAGAGCCAGGTCATGCCAGTTGGCCTGGTAAGAAAGGCAGACATTTACATTATAAAGCAGAGCAAGCATCCAACAATACATGAAACATTAGGGGGTTGCAAGACTATATTACTCATTTGCTTAAAAAATTGAGTTTGTTTGAAAATATTAAAGGACTAAGGTGGAAAACTGGTCCCACTGGTATCAGTAGTCTGTTCCCTGTTCTTTCTGTAGAGCCAAAACTTCATCCTAGATCTCCAGGAGGCAAAGCCTCTCTCTTTATAGCTGCAAATCAAAGTATTTCTAATTCCTCTTAATTTACCTAAGATTACAAAGAGGTGTGGTTACCCTGATTGGGATCTATATTTGAATCCAAGTGTAAATTTCAGCTCTAGCGCCACTGCGAATTTAAAGTTTCAGAGGATAGGCTTTTCCTAGTCTTTGAATATTTTTCCTAACTCTTCATGGGCACATTAGTTTTTACCAAGAGTGATAATACACTGGGTTGGGAGAAGTTATACATATCAAAGACAGCAAAATGTTAGTATATTATATATTATTCTGTATTTCTACAATTGTAGGAAGGACAACCATGTGGTCACACCTAGGAATAGCAAATAATACTTATCTGTCAGATGTTCGGAAATGAATTTTTTTTTTCATGTTTTAAATTTATTTCAGATACAAAAGTAATTTATTCCAGATACAGTATCTTGCATTTGAACTGCATCTAATTGAAAGTGATAGGACCTGTTAATAATGTGAAATATATGAAATGCAAAGAATGGCTATAGAAAAACTGATACTACAAGAAATCAGTGATTGCAGTGAGAATAACATTTTTGACACAGCTGCCCACTTCTCCACCCCATGACCCACAAATCCCTTCAACATTGACTTTTCCTGGACAGCTTTTAATCAAAAATTCCTTCTGTGTTTAGGTAGCAAGTGCTTTCTTAATCAGACATAATCCCTATCTTCTGACTGCTAGTACTAAAAAGGAAAGTCTGGTGGCTTGGCTGAGCCCCAAGAACATCCACAACCAATATGTCAGGTATGTTTCTTACACAGCCCCTCTTTGAAACATTAGAAGATTATTGTGGTTTAAAGATAGGTGCTTTCTTTCTCTATTTATTTCCCTCCTCATCAACCAGCCTAGTACTTGCACATACATAAAATCATAAGGCAAATATGGTGTGTATGAGTTATTGCAAAACATACTACTGCTGGGCAACAACTGCTGTAGAACTACCTTTCACAGAAACACTTTCTTGTCTTTCCCATCTTTCAGGTACCCGAATATCAGCTTGAAAGTTATTTCATCTCATCAGTGATGCCCCTGCTACAGAGTTACCAATCAGTACTTGCTTTATAGCTCACAGGTTGTCTCAGACCCAGCAGACTTTGAAAGATCCTCTGGCTACTCAGACATGTGACAAATAATCAGAATTCTTGAACAAGACATAATTACCAAGCATATACCCGTTGTCATGTTCTTTTGTTGCCTTCATTAAATGTGATCCTTTATCAGATGCCAGGTACCAGGGATTAGGCAGATCAGTTAGTTGGACTTCAACAGTTTTG
>VXBB01004569.1:390150-436150 GCA_013399915.1 Illadopsis cleaveri | reverse complement strand
TTTTTTTTTTTTTCCCTTCACTTCTTCAAATACCACGTCCAGTTTGCTGCAAAGCCCAGCGGGAAATCCATGTCTGGCGGAAAGCTGGCAGATGGCAGGAAGATTCCCTGGTGCTAAGGCCTAACAGACCATCTCAGGGAAATACATAACTACAATCTTCCTGTGAATTATGTGGATATCTGGGATATGGCTGGGACAAAGGGAAGCATCATGTCCCTGCTACAAGCAGAGTCCTACTTCTCCCTGGAGCAGATGCACATGGCACTGTGCAACACTCAGAGCTCAACCAGGTGTGATGAGAATTGCTAACAGAAGGTATTTCCAAGGTTTCCAGCAGAAGGGGAAAGCCTTGTTTTCAAGAGCCACTTTTGTTTCCAGAAGTGGGGTGGAGAGAAGAAAGATCTTCATAAATATTTCTGGAGACTGCTCACCAAAACTTAGAGAGAGTTCAAGATCCAAGTCAAATTCAGACTTAGATAAAGATATTTCAAATACTAAAATTAAAGGACTGTAAAGCAGGCAAATCTCAGAAAATCTGCTCAAAAAATGACCTTTAGGAGAAGAACAAGCCAAAAATGTCACACAGGGGGCAGTAGGGGGTAGGGGTGGATGGCAAACTTACAAACCTCTCACTAAGTATAGATAAAAATAACTAAAGAAAATTAATGCATTATTAATGTCAAGTAAAATCAAGCAAATGTATAACTGACCTTTTATGCAGCCTCTGCATATTAGTGGAGAACTCGAGACACTGCCTGCTATTTTATATCCTCTGGAATATATCCTCAGGTCTAATTTCTGGTTAACAGAGAACAGAAAATAATTCTTGCTTGACTTGTTAATATAAGTAAAATGGCCACAGATGTAAATAGAGCCTGATTCAAACAGCAGTGGGAAATCTTTGTTTGCTGGGAACTTGAGAGTACTAATTCAGCTAGTAGCCTATAATTGCCCTCATGGCAGTTCCTACATGTACCTATAAGAAATCAAATGAGTTTTATATTACTGGCATTTGCCACCTCCTGAACTTGCTTCTCCAGATGTAGAATTCTCAGCCATTCATCGCTGCATCAGCAAGTGGTGATGGTTTACTCTTATATCCAACAGTTATGTCCACCAGAAAGCCTGATCTGCCTTGGCAGGTTATGTTTATATAATTAATTTGTATAGTCTTTTAAAAGTGACTCCTGAAATATTAGCCATTTTTTAGCTTCCTCTGCCAATAGTTCACCTAACTGGTTGTGCCTCTTCACCCTTCCATCTTGAACTGAAGGGCAATACCCCCTAATATAGGAGCAAGTCTCATCCTCTGCTTGAGAACACCAACAGCTCTTGAATGTCCTCCCTACCCCTTGCCAGAAATGTGGTGTAGCTTGCTCGCAACAGAGTGATGAGCTTTCTGAGAGAAACATCCCAATGATGCTCAATCCAGTTGCCACTAATTTTGTCCTTTCCAAAGCTCACAATCATACAGCCCCATGTGTGTGCAACACAAGCAACTTGGTCCCATTAAAAAATTCCTACATTTGTCAATCTCAAGGCCTTGGAAAGATGAGCTTTGGCAAAGGTATCTCCCATCTCCCAAGACTAATTCCTCACCACCCACAAATTCCAAGATCACCATGATTGCTCTGGGATCCCAAATAGAAAGAATTTTCTCTTAATTGCCACCTGCCACAGGTCATAGTTGTTCAAACTCTTCCCCTACACCCACCAGATGACCAATCCTGTGATGTCATCTGACAAGTGAGCAATTTGGTGCAGACTATGGACCTGAACACCAGGAGCCACTCCAGAAGGTGTGGCAATACCCAGATGTCCATCCCAAGTGCTTTAATATAGGATGGCATCACAGATAGATAAAGGTAACCAACCCCTGATCCCCCAAATTGCCAAATCAAGGGTTTGTAGGTACATGGCTTTCTCATTAACTTGGCCTGCTAAGTACATCACTCATGGGACAGTACATCCCTTCAAGATGCCCACTTTGTCAAATGGCTTCAGTAGAACCTGCTCCCCCTGCTTTTACAACCTGTTCAGTTTTTCTAGTAGAGGCAGCTTAGATATTGCAGCCCATGGGTCCATGTATAGGTATACCAAGATATTTTTCTGGAACTATCTGGATCAATCATATTGAGGGATGTGCCATTTACTGCCCATACCAGACAGCCACTGTTTACATAGGAAACCTTTTCAGGCTAGATATAAAGCTGTGGCACTTCTCCTCATGTGTTTTGAGGTCTGTCACATCACAAGAGACCTATGAAATTTCAGGAAAAAAAATCTGCATTCCATCCCAAGATTCACTTAATAGAATCAAGTCATCTGCAAAGGCCAGTGTTGTCAAATGTGTTAAACAATGCTGGGACTCACCCCTTCCTCCTCCAGCTTGCACAGCAGAGGGTCCACAGACAAGCTGAATACATTTGGCAACATTAGATTGCAATCTCTAACAGCCACCTGAAAGAAATGGAAGCTCTAAAGTTTTCAGGGTATAGGTAAGTGCTCCTCCTATTCTCCTCCATACACACCCCTCAAATAATTTTCAAGAAAAACTGACAATACTAGATCAATTACAACTATTTTGAAACATGCTAAAAGCTGTGAACAGATTTACAGATGAAAAAAGAGTAAGAGAGGTTTAAAGATTTTCCTGCTATTTCCTAAATGTAAATATTTATAGCAACATTTTAAAACTGAACTGAATTTAATAACAAAGTTTTAAAAATAAAACCATATGAAAATGAAATGTTGGATTATGTTTTTAAACTCCTTAGCTCAGCCAGGAAACCAAGCACTATCCCAGTTCTACCCTTAGCTGCTTGTAAAAAACTTTCCAGTACTTTGCTTTCATAGGAGAAAAAAAAAAGAACAACCACACTACTCTTGATCTAATTAAAAAATAAATTTAAAAATCTGTAATATTTTAAAAAAGAGAAACCTAATCTGCCTAGACTTAATGTTGAGCCTGGCCCCAGAGGGCCTAAGGGAATTTTCTGGACTGAAAGAAACAGCTGGGAAGGCAGGTAGGAATCCAAAAGCCCCGAGGGTCGGTTCACAAAGAAGAGTTGTGGCCAGATATGCTTCTCCTCTTATTTTGTGTTCTGCAAGAGACAAAGGCTGTAAGAGGTAAAAGGGCAATTTAGGTAGAGATCTCTCTGGCTTAGACAGATGCCATGGTCCTGGAGGTAATGTTCATACTGGATGACAGCCATCTCTTATGGAATACTTTCCTCCTCTATTTACCATCAATTCAACCATTAAATGAAATGTTTTAAGAGTGGAAAGCCTTGTATATAGTATGGGGCTTATTTGTAATCAAGTAATAGTACTCAGCAGCAGCAGTTTCCATGTATTTACTGTTGTAGCTGTGCTGCAATGTCAGTACTCATTTAAGCTCTGTAAGAAACTGAGTTTATCCAACAGTTCCCACCACGCAGGCAGATAATGGGATGTGTGCCTAGGCCTTGGTGAGAGAAATGGCACAAGCATGCCTGTTGAAGGAAAGGGAGAGAAAGACGCTTTGTCTGCCAGCAGCCTTTTCAGAGGCAGGGAACCCAGCCACTGTCCCTCAAGCATCTGCCTCATGGTGATTAAGTGATAACAACCCCAAAGCCCTAAATGTGGGACTTAACGACATGGTTTGGTGGTGTACTTACAGTATTAGGTTAACAGTTGGACTCAAGGATTTCAGAGATCTTTACTGTCCTCAGTGATTCTATGACTTGCATGAGGAGGGCGCTGCACATACTGGAGAATCTAAGAGAAGGCATGCCCTTACCCAGTGCTTTGCTGTTTAATTTCCACTGACCTCCTAATCCTCACTGGTATTTCTCATGTGCATTTGCTAGACCTCCTCAAATTTTACACCAGTACAGTTTCACCCTGTCTCACAGAGTCCCTCCTGGTCAAAGCAGCAGGAATTAGTCTCATATTTTTGCCCATGTAAAAACAGTACTTTTGAGTGTAACATTACTGTGAGAGCATTACATAGCATGTAAATTCTGCTCATCTCAGAACAGCTGAAGATCACAGAAATGCCAGCAAAGTAAATGAGTCTTCCAGATTTATATTACAAAAATCTATAAAAATTGGAACAAACTCAACCCAAAAACTGACCAAAACCCACCTTCTGCCTAAATATTTACAATATGCTAGTAATTTAAACATTGTTATACTAAGTCATATTGCTGCTATTCTGTAAATCTCCCCACCCCTCTTCTATATTCATAAGGCTGGACTATTAATTAATCATGGCAGTGCACATTTCCAAATAGTTTTGTCTGTCTTAGACTATGTTTTGAGCACTGCTGTGCTATGCAAACCTCGTGGTGCATTACACACTTTGGGCCCTAACCAGCAGTTATGTCCCAGCCTTAAAACAAAGGACAGTAAATTCACAACATCAAGGTCATTAAATCAGTCAGTAAAACCCTCATGAATGAATTGCTATTCTGCTCAAAGACCAATTCTCTAAAGAGTTGAGCCTGCTAATGAGAACCCTCCCCAGCCACCGCGGCTGAGTCAGCACACTGGGCACGCATTTGCCATTGAACAGGGTGAGAATCACATACCCCGAGGCACAAGGAGGAAGCAAGAGGCAGCAAATTCAGAGGAGTGGCTGGGAAGTATGAGGCTGCCAATAAGTACACCCAGCTCAGCACTCCTCCTGAACAGGGAAGTGCTCACAGCTACAGGCTGAACCAACAGGTACACTCAGGCTTTTCAATATCCAGGAGTTACTGTCTCAGCAGCAGAGATCATCCAAAGTTGCCAGTCTTTCTTTTTAAAATCCATGAATGGAGTTCATTCCACCTTAGGTGCAAAAGAACTACAGATTTTATGAACATCCTGTCCCAAATACACAGCAGCAGCCCCCAACTCATGCCCGCGCTCCTGCTACACGCCACTACAACAAACCACAGCCCTCCTACTCTTCAACCCGAGGCAAGGCTCTCCTAGCCCAGAAATGCTGAACACTGCTGCAAACACAGTCTCCGCACTGCCCTGCTGGATGTGCTCACCTGCCAGCTGACCTCCCCACAGGGTTGCAAATGGAAAAAAGGGTTTCTTTCAAACTTCCTTCCTCAGCACCTTTTGATGGTGGAGGAAAACTCTCCACTTATCTCTTTAGCATCCCACATTAGCAGTGTCCTGCCCCACCTGCTGCCTACTCTGGCTCAGCTGCTGCTCAGACCCTGGGCACCTGGGTCTCACACACCTACACATGAAGTCACCACTAATGCCAGCTAGCAGCTGCTGCTGGAATGCGTGCAAGGAGAAAGCACTGTCACCATAATTTCTGTGATATCATCTCCTATTTCGGTCACTGTGAGAGCACAAAATGTTGACTGAGAAGTAAGAAAGGTAGTATGCAAAGATGGAACTTTAAACAATGTAACAGAGATGCCAAGAATGCGTTGAATAAATAAGGTAAGCCCACTGTGCTGTGGAGTGTGCAGGATTTCTCGGCCCATGCAAACTGCAGAGGGGTGTGCACCCAAGAGTGAACTTTCCTTTAGTAATGACCAGCTTTACTCTTACTGTAGACCCCAGGAACCCCACAGTCATTTAAAGCTGCAGAATCAGTCTGGGATTTAATTAAGCAGTGTTGGGTTTTTTTGGTTTTTTTATTACAGGGTTGTTTCTCCCTAGCAGTCAGAAAGCCTTTCAGACATTGACTATTCCTCTGTGGTACAGCTAATAAACTCAGCTGTAGAGAGAAATCTCCAAAGCTGTGAAGACAGGATGCACTTTCTCACCTACTTTCTGTGGAGGTCTCCAACACTGACGTGTAAGAGTCCCAATAATTTCTTAGTCCAGTAACTGAAGATCTTTTATATATGGCAGCAATTTTATACACAGCCCTCACCTTCAGGAAACACTGGAAATGCTTCTCAGACTAGAGGGTAAACTTTATCCAGAGACAGCAGGATCAGAACATGTGTTATTCCTTACTGCAGAAAAGAAACATCCTACAAAAAAATCCAGCAGCATAATTAACAGTGACTAACGTTTATGCCCATCATCTTCTTCTGTCTATCTATAGCAACTAAAATTCATAGAGCAGCAGGGTTCCTACACAGTTCATGGCTAAAAGGAGGTATGTGCTTTGAACAACTTGAAGGAAGAAATTATTTCAGCTAGTGGCAAATTATACTAACAGTTTTGTCACTAAAGCACTGTATAAAACCATACTAAATTCTTGTAGCTGATCAATCACTCTGCTGAGAACATTGTGCCTACCCAGAGGTATCTACACTGTGTGCCACAGGGGAGAGGACAGAACAGCCTCCGTGTATGCAAGTCATTTCCTGCGCTGGCTGAAGTGGTTTCAAAACACTCGTGTCCTCTAATACTGTGTCATTTAGTCCTGCTCTGGTTTCCCAGCTCAGATAAAAGGAATCAGCAGAATGCCAGCAGCCTACATAAAACTGATGACAGCAAGATATCATGCAAGCACTGAAACACTACCGTGGTTTTCTCAACCTAGGCTTTCAGGAGCCAACAGAAGAGGCAGAAGGTTACAAGAGGCAATTGTTCAGGTTTTGAAAGATGCTCCTGTGCCACAGTTGGCCAGCTAAGCCAGCTGGTTTTTTGTTCTGCTCACTATCCAAAGTTGCATGGATGTATAAGGGAGAATCTGACTCCATCCCTTGTAGCTGCAGAGACAATGAGCTGGATCACAAGCAGAAGAAATATGCTTCCTATTATCATCATCAACTCTATAAACAAACGTGCAAACAGGCATTCTGCTTCTGGGGCATAGCTTCCATTATTGGTGCTATCTTCATTTTCCTACTGAAAAATCAGAATCAGAGGTCCTTATTCATAAAAGTGATGGCTCAGCATCATGAAATGTAATGTGCCTGCACACTTTTTACAACAAAGCTAAGGTCTGCCTCTTTTAAAAATGGTTCTTTCTCTAACTTGCACTTCTAAGAATGTCCACAGATAAAATTATGAAACACATCAAATACTTTAAAATTTCAGAAGTTTATTGTCCAGAATACCTCACATGGTACAGTTAGACTTTTTTTTCTTTGTTACAGGGAAATCAAGCAAAACAGTAGAAATGTATAGAGTAAAACAAAAGCCCAGCCTAATAATAGCCCTTTACATCCACCAAGTTATACTTCGGAAAATGGCTAGCCAAACATAAAGAAGTAGAGCATCTGAAAGACAGTTTCATGTTTATGGTATAGATTCTAAATCAGTATTAAGGGCATTTTCTGTCCATATTGTTAGTATCTTTTTTTTCATAATAGCAAATTGAAAAAGGTCTATGTGGATAAAAAGTTAACTACTGCAAGACTTTCAAACCTCAGTTATCACCTTATAGGTTGATAGTTATGGATAACAGGAGAAGGCACATGATATAGTATTTAAAATATACAGAGACCTATTAAAATCCAAAGACTACAAGGAAATGGGAACCGAAACTCAAAATTCGCAAACATTACTTTTGCATTCCCTAATCTATATTCTATAGGTTTGCATTCAAGCATTTTACAGCTTTTTCAGACGAAGAGTGTAACACACCCAGAAAAGACTTAAAGGCTTTGCTTTGAGTTATTTTGTTGGTGGGGGTTTTTTTCTTTTAGTAATGGAATATAGGATAATCTAAACCATAATAAAATGTAGACTCATTCCCTCACTTGTTACTAGCGCCCAATAGACCCACTGCTGAAGGCTGAGTATGAGTAAGAATATGAAGAGCTTGCTGAGGCATCAAAGCTTCCTCTCCTAGACCCACTGCGTGAGCCTGAACGCGAGCCAGAGCGAGAGCCAGAGCGAGAGCCAGGTGCCGAGGAGACATTGTAGGGACTGGATATGCCTTTAGAGGAAACAGAGGCTGCTTCCAACAGTTTAAGCCCGGTGATGTCTTCCACCATTGATCGGTTCATCGCATCTTTGTAGGATATTTTCAGCTTGGTCTTGGGGCAGGTCAGAATTTTGGGATAGCTGTTGGTGTCTTGTAACTTCTGGGCAGCGCGGCCATCAATCAAGCTATTCCTAATGGCTTCTTCAGTCGTTATTCTTCCACGAACTTCTGGGTCCACAAGACCTCCAGTGAGGTACTGGAATTCAAGGAACCGCTGCCCAGCCTCATAAGGCAGCCATTTTTCCTTCACTGCTTCAGCTGCTGACATCCTCTTGCGTCCACCCTTTATGCCTTCGAACCCTAAGAAGGCCTTCTGGGCTGGCTTGAGACGTGTGGCCATATCCTGATCGATGATGCCTTGGCTAGTGGCTTCCTGCAGCGAAAGCCTCTGGCCAGTGGTAGGGCAAATAATGCCACCAGTGCAGGCCTGGGCTTCAAGTAACCGCTGCCCAGTGATACTATCCACGATGCCCCGCTGTATAGCTTCTGAAATGGAGATTTTCTCCAAGTTTTCTGTGTCAAATATGGCCGCAATAGGACTGCATTCATCTGGGGTCTCTGAGAAAGAACCGCTCCTGATCACTGCAGAAGAACTCCTGACACTCAGCACGGTGGGAGACCGAGTCACGGACTCGTGCCGGAACACCTCATCAGTGCCATTACGGCAGGAAATCATGTCTGCAAACTGGGTCAGGCTCAAGGTGCCAGAACGGTACTGGTCAAAAAACTTCCTCTCTACCAGGCCTTTATCAATGGCGTCTTGGATGTCATACTGGCTACCTGTTTTTCTGTCAACAAGGACTACTCTACTGCTGCCATCTGATCCTGTGATAGTTATTTCTTCCCACTCACACTCCTGTTCAGCTAGTTCTGTGTAGGTGTCATAATCTATGAGGCCTTTGCTGTACGCCTCCTGAACGGACATCTCCCGGTTTGTTTCTGGATCTACAATGACCACCCTGCGCTTCCTAAGGGTGTTCTTCTGCGAGGTGTGCACCACCTTCTTCTTCTCTCTCAGGGGCAGAAGGCAGAGCCCTGTTGCATCATCCTTTATGCATCTTTCTTTCAGCTGCAAGTAGGTCAAGTTTTCCTCTGTGTTGGGATCAAAGAACCCTTTGGTGTCATCACTGGGATCACTGAGGATCTGGTTGAGCTCCTCATTGAAGTAGCCACGCTTGTAGGCCGTCTCTACTGGCAAGCGGTAGCTCTCTTTGGGGTCGATGATCCCACCAGTAGCGATCTGGGCCTCCAGCAGACGAATGCCATGGCCTCTCTCTATGAGCTCTTTGTTCATTGCTTGGAACAGAGAAATGATGTTTCCAGTTTCTGGGTCTTTGTACCCAGTGACAGCTCTTTCAGCAGAGAGAAGTTTCTCTTTAAATTCAATTCCAACAAGGCCTCTTTTGTAAGCTTCCTCAACAGGCAGCCTCACGTTGCTGACAGGATCCACTATGAACCCTGTGGCTGCCTGAGCTTCTAGGAGTTCAAGGGCTGTCCCTGGTCTAACCAAACCTATTTTCATAGCCTGGTAAATGCCAAGTTTCTCTTTAGTAGCCTCATTGTAGATACCAGCAATGCAGCTAGAGCCTTGGAGGAAATCAATAATTCTCTCACTCACTTCTTCCACTGTAATTGCACCTCTCTCCAAGTCATTCCTTGTTGACTCCTTAATGATTCCAGCCTCAAGCAGTGCATCTGCTGAGACAGGCTGCCTGATCCCTTGGAACGACATACTCCTCTTCTGCACTGGAAGGAGGAGCAGACCAGTGTGTGATTCAATCCTGCATTTTTCCTTCAGCTGCATGTAAGTGACTGCCTTTTTGGTGGTGGGATCAATGAAGTTCTTTGTATTGCCCTGGCAGGTGTTTAGCATCCTGTACAGGTCTTTGTCAATCAACCCACGGGATAAAGCTATCTCTTTGGGTAGGAAAACACTGTTGACAGGATCAACAATCCCTCCTACAGCCAGCTGGGCTTCAAGCAGACGAATTCCCGTTTCTCTATCAACCAAGTTTTTCTTGATGGCTTCAGATACCGGGACAGTTTTGCCTGAGAAAGGATCCTTAAATCCTGTAATAGCCTTTTCTGCTGTATAGATCTGCTCTCTATCATCGAAGTCAATCAGATCTCTGGCGATAGCACTGTCCACTGTTAATGTCTCATTCCGATGTGGGTCTATCACACCTCCTGTTGCTGCCTGGGCTTCTAGGAGCAGGACTGCATTTTCTGCTGTTAGCAGCTGATTCCGTTTGGCCTCAACAAAAGAGTACTTCTGTCTGGGCGAAAGGGACACCCCTGCAATAGCACCTGCCCCTTTGAGGAAGGGTTCAATGTCAGCTGCGACCTCTTCCACCGATCTCTGCCCCTTCAGCAGTTTATCCAGAGTGAGTTTGTCTATCAGCTGACACTCATACAGCTGCATGGCTGTGATTTTCTTCCGCAGCCCACTGAACACCAGCTTGGAGGCATCAATACAGAAGTCTTCCTCGGTCTGCGTAGATCTGTGAGCCCCATATGGGCGCTGCTTGAGTTTGTCAATCTCTCTTTGCAGCCTGAGACGCTCTGACTCCAGCTCTGACTGGTTTTTGACAGCGGTCTCTTCCAGTCTGCACCGGTATCTCTCCTCAATCCGTTTGATTTCCATCTGCAGCCTCTCAATCTCACTCCTCAGGCTGTTCTTCTCCCTCTCACTCTTCTCCTTCTCACATTGGATCTTCCTTATGGATTCCTCTGTTCGAGAGTGCTGGCTCTTCCACTGATTGAGGTCATTCAGAATTTGTTGCTTCTCACTTTCCAGGCGTTGCTTCAAACGTGATTCTGACTCCAGGGTAACTTTCAAACGGTTCAGCTCCTCTTCTAATCTCTGCAGTCTGGCTTTGTCTTGCTCCAAAGCACTCATTTTTATCAGCAGGGTTTCTCTTTCTTGCATAATGTGACTACACTGATTTTTGGATTCTTGAATCCTACTGGATGCCTACAATTGTGGAGGAGAAATAAACCAAGAAAGGATGGTTAGAGTCTGTGCTGGTTAGAGTTATGCCCCCTGCCTACAATGCTCTCCAGCCTGTCATTTAACCTGCAGCAAGCTCCCACTGGAAAACATTCTAGTCACAGCAGTGCCTTATCTACAGTTATGGACACACATAAACCAGAGAAGGCACATTATCCCTTCACTTACAGTGTCTCCAGTACTGCCAGAGACTCAAGAGACTTCATTCTGTTACCCACAGCCTCGATCTTCAGCTGATTCAGTTCTCTGTAACTTTTTGATACAGTACACTGACAAATACATAGAGCATTTAAGACTCATAATAGCCTGATGCGCAACAGATGTCCTGGCAGTCCTACTAATCCATGGGAATTTGCATCAGCTAAGGACTGGTCATACATGGATAAAAAGGAAACATATGACTCAATTCTTGCTTTCCTGTTAGTTTCACATGTCACTCCAAACAATTTTACCTGCGTTGTCTTCCATTTTAATTCACACAGTGTCTTCATACATGCACAAACACCCACAAGCATGCACGTTTGTATGCAGTCCATATTAAACTGAATACAAGTTTATCTACTTGCAATACATGCATATATATAATATATATATATATATATGCACAGGTGTTATATAATCCCAAATGTTAGTATTTTTTTAATATCAGTATTTGGATTTTTAGAATAAAGGATACGAGAACAAAAATGTAAGGGACAAGTCCAGGAAAAAAAAATAATTCACAAATGCTCTCATATATTTAAAGAGTAGCTCTTTGTAGAAGAAAACAGGTAGAACAACAAAATATTAAAAAATGTTTTAACTTGTTTATGTTGCCACCTAAAGTTTAAGAAATAAGGGCCAATAGTAAAATTTGCAAATGCCCTTAGTGACTTAGGAACATAAATCCCCAAAGCAGTCCATGAAAGATAGGCTTTTAGTACCTGAGGTACAGCTGACAACATGACTTCTAATCCTCACTTGGAGTCAATATCTTACCCAGCTAATCAGCACCTTGACAGCTTGTTGGTTCTGGGGTTTTCAGCCAGTTTAGTTTGTGACAGCACTCAGGTCAGCCTCAAATGATGGCTTTAACCCATCCTGGCTGAAATAGCCTGGGAAGCATATAGCCAGCAGGGAACTGATAAAGCACAGTGGTACTCCACATGTTCCCATTTTTCCCTAGGATAGTTTGCTGGACACTGGCACAGAACACAGATTTCTTCTGGGGCAAGGCCTGAGAACAAGGCTCTCCTAGGTGATGAGAGCTTATGGCTCCCAAGAACAGTTCCCACGGAGTAAAGAGGCTAAGGAAGTGGCCAAATTCTGCCATTTTTATTTAAAACCAAGAGGAAGGGTCATAAAAGGGATATTAGTCACAAGTACAGTGACTTCAAACAGCAAAGGGTGAATTAATTTGCTCAAATCGACACTGCAATTAATTATATATTTGAGAAACAGTAAAGCTGGGATCAAAATATGTGTGAATACCTCTAGAGCTTGCTTTTGGAATTTTTCAATTTCCTGTCTCAATTTTTCCCTTTCTTTCTGTAAATCATTAAGCAACCCCTGAAGTTCCAGGGTTTGCTTGCTGCTCATCTGAAGCTGATTCTTTAGTTCAGCAATGGTGGTATTTTTCTCATCAACTTCATTTCTGACCATTCTGAGGTCATCATACTCCAATTTAACATTTCGCAGCTCCTCCTCCAGTAACAAGTGTTCCTTGGTAAGGTTCTCGGTGAGAGACTGAAGCCTTTCAATCTCTATTTTGCACTCATTCAAGGCTTTGCTTTTTTCCTCAGAGGTTTTCTGTAAGTGTTCATATCGTAGGTGAGCCTGCTTTAATTGCTCCTGTTCTTGGACCAACTGACGACGTAAAGCCTCAATATCAGATGTGTATTTTCTCAACTCCTCCATGTATCTTTGCTTCTCTCTCACATGACCATCTAATACTTCTCTTTGGTGTCTAAGGTCATCTTCATTCCTCTTCTTTACAATAGATACTTCCTCTATCTGCTGTGTGAGATTAGTTATTTTAACCGATTGGTCTCTCAGAGATCTCCTCATGCCTTCTATTTCCTCCTCCAGTTTTTTCCTCCTGGATGTTTCCTCCATTAAATTTTTGTTCTGTCTGCAAAGTTCCTCCTCCAGCTTATGTTTCTGGATCTGCAAGTCTTTCACAGTGCTCTGGAACTTTGCACTTTCTTGATCCCTGCCTTTTTTCTCTTGTGAAACTCTTTCATAGTCAATTTTCAGTCTGGCCAGTTCCTGCTCTTGGATCCTCAGCTTGTTAATTGTCTCAGTTGCACTCGTGTTTGCTTTCTGCAGGTCAAACTGGACTCTTTTCAATTGACTGTTCTCATCCTCCACTTCTTTCCTCTGACTTGTTTCTACATCCAACAACTTTCTCAGCCTTTCAATCTCTTTGTTTCTTTCCTTAATGGTTTTAGAAGCATCATCAAGTGACTGTTTGTACCGCATGCTTTCATCAGAGTGCCTCTGAATAACTTGTTTTAGCTCAATTTCCAGCTGCTGTTTCTTCTGAGAAAGCTCTGAGCCAGCTGCCTTCTGCTGCTGAGCATTCTCTTCTATTTTCCGTAGATTATCTGTTGTCTGACTTATTGTATTCTTCAGTCTCCTAATTTCCTCACACAAATTCCTATTTTCTCTCATGGCATTATCAAGCTGTGTTCTATAATTATTTGTCTCCTCTTCCTTTTGCAAGGTGACCTGGTGAATTGTGTTCTTTGTGATATTAATCTCAGTTTCATACTTGTTCTTTAAACTAATAATTTCCTCATCATAACTGTTTCTTACCTTAGCCAATTCATTTTCAAGTTCCCATCGGCTTTTAGCCTCTTCCTGAAGCTGAAGCTTTAGCCTTTCCAGCTCCTTAGTTTTATCCTGAATAGTTGAGGCAGCCTCCTCAAGAGCCTGCTTGTATCTTGAGTTGTCCTCCCCACGAAGCTGAATGATCTGTTTCAGTTCCAGCTCTAACTGATGCTTCTGCTGTGACACCTCAGAACTGCAAGCCTTCTGCTGGAGAGCATCTTCTTCTGCCCTCCGCCGCTGGTCTGTTGTTTGCAGAATGGCATCGTTCAGCCTCACGATCTCATCCTTGAGGTCTCTGTTCTCTCTTGTCAGTCTGTCAACCTGGGCTCTGAGGCCTTTTGCATCGTCATCTTTTTGTGCAGCTATCTGCTGGATTGTTGTCTTCTTAATATTAATTTCTGTTTCATACTTGTTCTTTAAATTACTCATCTCCTCGCTAAACTGGTTTCTTACCTTAGCCAGCTCATTTTCATACTCCCTCTTCCGTGTGCCTTCATCCTGAAGAAGAACCCTTAATCTTTCTATCTCGTACTCCTTCTCCTTGATGACCTTCTCAGACTCTAACTTTTGCCAACCAAGGCTGTCTTTCTCATTTTGCCTTGTTTTTTGCAGTTGGTCATAGTCATTCTTCTGCTGCTCATATCTATCCTCCAGCAACTTCCTTTTCCTTTTCTCATCTTCAGTCTCATAAGTCAACCTGGTTATTCTGTCATTTAGATCCTTTATTTGGGCATAGCATTTGTCTAGGTTTTGCTTAGCAGAATTTCCATCCATTTCAGCTTGTCTTTTCATTTCTTCCAAACTCATCAGCTTTGCCTTGAGCTGAGAAATGTCCATCTGGTACTTCTGCAGATTTTGCTCCAGGAATTTATGTTTGTTGCTTGTCTCTGAATTTGAATCCCTAGCAAGCCTGAGTTCCTCTTCCAGAAGCTCAATTTTGGTGTTTTTCATCTGCAACATGATAGCAGAAAAACAAACAGAAAAACTCCCATAAATATTTGTAACAACTGTTTCAGAATCATCACATGCAATAAAATATACATTTGTATATGGAATAAAATATACATTCGTAACACTGACAACTTACAAATTAATTTTTAAGTTGCTGCTTCAATAAGAGCTAAACTTCTTTTTTTTGTTTAATGTCATCAAGACAAATTCTGGAATCTTTATTTATTCAGAGTCAAATCTTATCCAGAAATCAGCACACAATGATTTTCAGAGGGGAAAAGATACTTGACAACAGGAGGGACGTGCATTACTGCTAGTAAAGTGTGATGTAGCAGAAGTTCACCAGCAAAGTATGAAACAGTCACCTTTAGAACCTCCTCAGTTTTCAAACGGGTGAAAATCACATTCCATATATGCAACTTCTTTAATGGACCTCTCTGTTTCACTGAGCTGCATCAAATCACAAGTTTCTTCTTTCCAAACACTTTAGAATATGGTCTAAAATGAGGTGCCCTCAACCATGAGGTGCAAGTTTTCAGCACTGAGGTAGCTGTGCTGTCATTGAGGTCAAGGCTGGGATGGGCAGGGAAGGATTGCTCATGTGCCTGGATGAGCACCTCCTATTTTACCAAGGGGACGAGTTCTCTACCTCACTTCACACACCACCTCGGAGGTCACTTTGTAAAACACTGTACTCTTTCACAAAATACGCACAGCACTGCTAATATGACTCCTTCGTAGGACACCTCTGAGTTCTGGATATAGTTTTGTGAGCTATTTTACACTGTACTTTATGCCTCTGATCAATGATAGTTTTCTAATCTGTGATAAAAAATGAAAGCTACAAAAAATAAAAGAGTTAGAATACCTTCAAATCCTCCATGCTCTTTAACATTTCACTCAAGAATCTGTAATAATCTCCTGATCTTGTAAGAAGCTCTATATAGCGGGACTGAGCCTCATTAGCCTTGAAAAGAAACAGAATTGTTAGCAGCTTGTACTAGAGTTAGACATGAACATACCTATGTTCAGACCATTCAAAGGATTCCAATCTACTTGACCAAACACATCACTCGGCAAAGTAAAAAGCAGATTCTCCTCCTCAAAAATTCACATGACTTTCTGAGGACCTCAAAAGTGTAAATTCTTCCTCATGAAAAATCCACATTTTTTTGGCTTTTCAGGATTGTTTGCCCCCCATTGCTGATGTGGTATTAAATTCAAGCCTTCATCCCCTGGTTCATCACGCTCTTCCTGTCTGACAGTCACAAGCAACCCAAGTCAAATTTCTAATAGCAGTTAATTCCCAGGCTGAAAGTGACTAAACCACTCAGGGCACGAAACTACCTTTCTCACAGTATGTATGCAGCGGACACTGCATAGGTATGAGATAAATTCCTGAGGGCTAATCTAATGTCTAAACAAGCCCAGGTCTGATTTTACAGCACAATGACTATTCTGCACTAATTCGTTGTGCTTAGCTTACATTACCAGTGACAGTGCTAAGTATGAGACTACAGCTGGGTATGACTCACAAGGCCTCACACAGACATACAAATGTATTCAGAAGATTGAAGGGAAGTGAAGAAAGGTACCTCTTGTAGAATCAGCACTGCAGGAGACTGAACCACACTCTTCTTGATAGGTATGTTGAGCAACGTTTCCAATCCCGAACTGTAGGAAGCAACCTGTAGTTCATAATCCTGAAAAACAAGACAAAAAGCAAGACCCATTTAGAAACTGACGAAGAATTCTCTGTGAATCTATTTCAGAAAATGCAAGTTTTATGGGTTTTTTTTTGTTTTGTTTTCTTAATGACAAGCTACATTTTCCCCTTGTTTATATTTCTGACCATGTACAGAAGATCCTCTGTCATAAACAGAACCCCTGTGGAGATTCACAGAGGAGAATGACAAGGGAAAAAGAGGAAAATCATTTTACAAAAACAAGAAGACAACTGTTTCTGTAAGTTGAGGGCTACATGGATATGAAAAAGATTCATGAGAGTAACTAGTCTAAGTACAGTTATCCACCAAAACTTCATCAGAAATAACAGTCTCTGCATCTGTTTTGTATCACACATGCCATGTCACATATACAGCAAAATCTTTGTCACAGAGAGTAAGATTGAGCTGGAGAAAGCACAGATATAAAGGTGACATAAAGATGCAGGGACCACAAAACCATTCCCTCTGTATGTTACTGGTTATCATGGCTATTGCACACCATTCCTCCTGCCAATCTGCATTTGTCTTGCCTCCTAGATCACATCCTAATCAGACCTTCATTAAGTACCAATCTGTTCTTGACTTCCTTATGTTTTTTAACATGTGAACTGGAAAGTTTGGTCTGGCTAGAAGGAGGCTTTGATTCACCTGAAGAGAAGCTCTCACTGATATCTGCTGCATGATCCCATAGTCTTCAGGTGGCAACTACACAAATTGCTTTCATTGTGTTTTGTACTCAGAAGTACTTCACCCCAGCAATTTCTGTACACACACATCAGGGAGCTGACTTTTCACCCGTCAGCAGAGCAGAGACAATGGGATGTGCCCGACCATGAAAAACCACACCCCACAAAAATGCAGAGATCCAAGTACCTTAATTGCAGCTGAGCACTGATCTGCATGCTTGAGAAGCTCCTCAACTTTGTCTCGCTTCCCACAGATTTCACTGTGCAAGTTCTGTCAAGAGAAGAGTGAGCTATGAAACACTCCTGTAAGATTTACCAGTATTTCCTCCTGTACATGCTACCTCCATCAGAAAGCACCTGCAGCAGCAGACTACTGCAGCTCCTGAACCTGAGACCTGAAATGACCTGTAGCTGGGCAGTTTTTACAACAGCAAGCTCTTTGGGCATGAGAAGGTTTTTCTCAGAGAGAACACCCAGCAACTGAAAAACTCCCAGATGTGGGAAGGCAGAGTTCCTTGACTTTAGCTTAGATGTATTTACTTGATTTTCATTTTTGTGCTGTAATTTGTCCCATAAGTTGCACCATCTTACAGCCCTTTAATTCAAGGCTGATGTGTAAAAGTGTCAGTGAATGTGTAGGAGCCAAACACAGTCTTGTTTATAATCTGTTGTAGTGCTGACAGAAAGTAATGAGGACAATAATATTTCCTCCCTCCTGCCTTCTACATATGTGGTGTTTTTTGGTAGCTTGCATACTTTATAATTCAAAACAGGTCACTGCACTGCAAACTGCGTTGATACTGATATTTTCTGTATAGAGAAACAATTTAAAATCCAGATAACTGAAGACAATTCATTCAGGTGCTACATACCTTCTGATCATGTAGGTATCTCATGATAGTGTTGGAATCACACAGCTTCGTGGACTCAATAGAATCCTGCCGGCGCTTGGCATCACAGATCCACTTGGACAGAGCCTGGTAGAGATCTCGGTAGGTTTTCAGCTGTTTGATCTGCCTCTCTAAATCCCACGATCTAGGAAAAAGAAAGGGAAAAACCTGTCAAAATGGAAAGTGCATTCTCTTTCTCTCTCTTTACATAGTTTTCAGAAATAAGAGACAGAAATATACTTTCAAACAGGTGCAAATCACATTCCATATATGCAACTTCTTTAATGGACCTCTCTGTTTCACTGAGCTGCATCAAATCACAAGTTTCTTCTTTCCAAACACTTTAGAATATGGTCTAAAATGAGGTGCCCTCAACCATGAGGTGCAAGTTTCTATGGGAAGCTCTGAAAAGGAGATTCTAAACAAAGATTTTAAATAAATGAGAATTGTACTGGTTGTTAGTCACCCAATATGGGGTTTTAATACCTCACTTTTGAGTAACTCTGTAATACACAGAGGTTGGGCCTTCCTGTCAAAGTGAGGGATGAATAAATCTTACAGTGATAAAAATCAAGTTTGCTGACTTCAGTACTCTTGTTCTCTATTTTCACTGAAGAACCAGCAACCAGTTAGAACTACATTTTGTCCTCAGATAAAAAGAAAATAAAACAAACTAAAACAAGCTATACCCCAACCTCCACCTCTCCCCCTCAGACAATCAGAATATGCCTTCAGTTCACAATTCAGGTTTAAGGTTCAATTTTGTTACTTAATTCTTAGCGTTACTTTTTTAATCCTTAAATATAGGGTGTTGAGGAATAAGCATGGTTGCTTTTTTGAGGGGGGAAATACTGACTGGAAGGACTTGATCCAAGAACATCCAAGAATTTAAAAAAAAAAAAAAATTGGAACAACTCTTTAGCACATAGGTTAGACATTTGCATGGCTAACTACATTTTTCTGCTGGGTCTTACACAATTCCTTTTGAAGTATAGTTCAACCTATTCACAATTGCTCGAGTCTTATTGCCCTGAAGTCACCATTTGTCCTTTGGAAGCAAAGATTAGTGCACATCAGTTCTTTTAGACTTCACTGCTAAGATGATCTTGGTAGTAATAGCAATAAGGAAAAGGCTATGAAAACATGAACAAACCTGTTATCAATCTGCTTATCAGCCCTCTGCCAGCGGTCTATTAGCTGGGTAACTTTGTCACAGTACTTTCCAATGTCCATGTCATACAGAGTGTATGACTGGCAAGACTGTGAGTGAATCTGAAGTGTTCTCTGCAGCTCATTTTCCAAGGTATTCAGTAATGACTTCTTCATATTTAGGTCTGCTTTCATTTTCTGGAGAAAAAACCAAAATATTGTAATTTAATTTGTTCTTGAGAAGATAGTGATATTTAACCAATTTAACAGAATGCACAGTATGCTGGGATCTAAAGATGTTGTTTTAACTCAGTAAGGTATGTATAATGATGTCAGCTGGACTTAACCTATTTAAAGTGGAACACCTATTTTGGTAAACAGTTTGGCTTTAAAATGTGTTTAAAGCTAGACTAAATCATCTGCTAAACCAAAGCCCTTTGCTATTACATTCTGAAGCCAACATTTCAATTTCTCCGAACTCTGCAGAGCAGTTACAAGAACCTTGCTTGTTCCTAGAAACAACTGACTAAAAATTTTCACTGAAGTATAAAAGATTCCTGCACTTGCAACAGCTGTGGAATCAAGCCTCAGGAGTGGCATATCCAGTTTTTAAACACCTAAAAATCTGCACAGATTTTTTTTTTTTCCTATTAACATTTTATAAACATCTTCCATGGAAATGTTTCTTCTCACACACACACATACACACACACACTTGTTTAGGTACACATACTCGCATACTGTGGGCATCACCAAATGGAATATAAAGTGTAGGCAGCGGTCTGCCATCCAGTCACAGGGATGGCTACAGCCTTCAGGGATATGCCCAAGCTTTTTTTTGGTTGGTTTTTTTGGGTAGTTCAAATTTACACCAGCTAAAAACAACTCCCAGCAGCTGAACTGCACCTCTCATTTGACATGATAAAAAGGTAACTGAGATGTGTTCCATTTGCACCACCTATGCACTTTCTCCCTGCTAAAGGTAAGAACAGAAAATAATGAAAGAGTTCTTGTTCTCTCAAATGCATTCAGTGCCCAAAAGGACCAGCAGATAAAGGCAGATGAAAGACTGGACCTGCAAGATAACTTTGTGCTCAGCAAAGCAGTTATTCCCCTTTTCCCCTTGTACAGGCTGGATACTTTTCACTCCAAGATTTGACATAGATTCTATAGCAAAAACAGGATACTCAATACCACTCAGATTGACTTGTTACACCTAGAGGACAACAAGGGCAATTAACAAGGCTGTATGCAAGAAAGGAGATACTGCCTTCAAAACTACATTCATTAGTAATACAAATAAACACAGATAATAGTCTACAGAAATGGGTTACAGAAATCTTCCATGCAGCTGCCCTTGCTGTGGGGGCAGTAATGACCAGAGGTTGGAAGAAGTAATAACCTGTATACTACTTTCAAAAATTTCATAGAATCACAGTTTCCTGAGCTGGAAATAACCCACAAGGATCATTGAGTCCAACTCCTGGCCCTGCAGAGGACACCCCAAGAGTAACACCATATGCCTGAGAGCACTGTCCAAACGCTTCTTGACATCTGTCAGGCTGGTGCTGTGACCACTTCCCCGGGGAACCTGTTCCAGTGCCCAGCCCACTTCTGGATGAAGAAATTTTTCCTGATATCCAACCTAAACTTCCCTGCCACAGCTCCTTCCTGTTCCCTTGGGTCCTGTCACTGGTCACCACAGAGAAGAGATCAGTGTCTGCCCCTCCTCTTCCCCTGTGAAGGAGCTGCAGACTGCAGTGAGGTCTCCCCTCAGTCTTCTCTTTTCCAGGCTGAACAGACCAAGTGACTGTAGCCACTCCTCATACAGCTTTGCCTCAAAGCCCTTCACCATGTTGACATCCCTCCTTTGGACACTATCTAATAACTTTATATATTTTTTTATCTTGTGGCACCCAAAACTGCACACAGGACTCAAGGGGAGGCTGCACCAGTGCAGAGCAGAGCAGGTCAATCCCCTCCCACGACCAGCCAGCAACACTGTGCCTGATTTACAAAACATTGTATGTCTATACATAAAATACAAGGTCAGCATTTCTATCTCCTGTGGTTTTGGAAGGGTTTCCCCCAGCTCAATAGATCAGTGCTGGCAGCTACCAATTTTGTTTCACTTTGTCCTTGGGTTTTGGCCCCTCACCTTCAGACAAGCCCGATAAGCCTCCACTTTATCAAGATCCAAAGGAACAGTCTCCTCTTCAGACAGTCTGATTTCAAAAACTCTGATCACATCTTCTGTTTGCAGAATAACCTGGAGCAGACACCTCAGTGCATTCAAGCTAAAATAAATTATACAAGGCAAATCCATTACGGACTAAGGAAGGAACAGTAATATTTTAAATTAATTGCAGATGATAGGTAACAAGAAATTTCACGCTTCTCATTTTCTTTTTTTAAAGTGTTACAAAAAAGAGAAGAAATTCACCCAAGTGTCTGTTTCTATCAACATGCACACAATTTGCAGAGAAGAAGGTGTAATTTTACACTACTGGTAACAACAAAAGGCAGCTTTCTGGACTAAGAAGTATGGGAGAAAGTGAATATTTATTGCTATAGCCTCAATTTACTTACCTGTCTAAGTAGCCAGCAGAAACACCATTAATATTTTCCAGTTTTTGAAAGAGGGCATTTATCTCTGATTGCAAGTACACATACTTCTCACAGCCTCTGAAGTTAGGCAGCAAGTCCTTATGCTTATTGAGGGTTTCAGCCATTATTTGAGAATCATTCTGCACACCCTAAGGAAAAAGAGAATGCCTGGTTTACACATTTTGGTTGGTTGAATGATCATTCTATTCTGTATTTGTATGGAATTGGTCTCCTTATCCAAGCAGTCTACTCTGACATAACCAGCTTGACTGAGGAATGAAGAAGTGGCTGAACTTGCTTTCTTCAAGGCAAGCACTGTTGAGCAGTTTCCTTTCTGTCCACAATAGGTCATATGTCTTTTTGAGCATCTGCACTCCAAAACTCAGCTCTGACATGCCAAGGTCCTTCTGCTGTTGAGACCTTTGCAACCTCATTGCCCCATGGGAATTTCTCGTATGCTGAACCTGTTACCTTTTTGTACCAACCCTCTCTCCATGGTCTCCAAGAAATCTAAAGAGCTAGGAGAGGGAGAGTAAGTCTCGTGTAACCAGTCTGTATCCCACAGACAGCACTTTACAGGTAGGTAAAGTCCTTGGAAAACTAATTTAATGGCACTTTACTCTGGATGAGGCTTAACATGAACTCACAGCCACCTGATATCAGCGTTTCTGTATTCCTTGCCTGGCAGAATTTTATTTTCAAAATTCAAGAGTCAACTTTTTCTACTTGGAAGGTAAATTCTAATCCAAATCATTATGGTTAGCTTTCAACTGAGAATTTTCTGTGCAGGACGTGTATCTTTTCCAGCTGATCATAAACAGAACTGCAGCACAAAATCATACTGAGCTTGAGACCCTCAAAGATAAACATCCACAGTTACCTCCAAGTCTTTTATTCTGGCTGAAAAGTCATGCATAGCCCCTTGATCCACTCCAAGAGGAGCTCTTTGAACCATCTGAATCTCAGAAGCCTCAATCTGACGCCGAAGTTTCTGAAGCTCCATCAGCAGCCAGGCCTCCTGCTTCTCATACTCTCGGTTTCTCTCATTAACAATAATGGTGTTTGAGGAACCCAAGGGACAGGTCTCAGTTGGGACCACTGCAAAATCAATTAGGTAAGCATCAACTGCCAGAGAATGGAGCAGGAACATGTAGGAAGCCAAGGCAGTGCCCAAGTGATCCAAGCACTGACTTGATCTGTAGAACTGAGAACAGGTGGGAGATCTGGGCCCTTAGGCAACTGTTTCAGGGAATGAAATCTCTCCTTCACAAAAATATAAACTTGCTTCCTAAAATGCAGCAGTAAGTTTATTCTTCCTAATAACAGAAAACATATCAGATGGACTAAATTCCTCTCATTCTCTCAGCAAACTCCATGAATTTCAGAGCACTATTCCCAGATTCCCACCAAAGGAAGAACAAAATCTTCCCCTGTGCATGGCGAGTTTTGTTATGTTGGGAGACTGCAGAACTTGAAGTTCTTGAACATACTCCCATTCATATGTTGAAGAGAACATTTTTATGTGAAAAGAATGCACCACCCACCACCTCTGGAACAAAGAGACCCCAGCAATCCAAGCTCTACAAAAGCCAGGACAACAACAAACCTGTTTGTGGCTGTCGTGGTTGATTAGGCAGTTGTATGATCAGGGTTTGGTAGTGCTTCTGAGCATCAGTGAACTGGGTCTGCATCTTTCGTTTGTCTTCATCACCAAACATCTCTGAGCCTTGGCTGTTCCTGAGGAATTCTTGATAATGGATCTCCAGGTCAGTTATTATTTTCTGGTAATCTTCCTTACGCATTGTTTTCAGCTGGAATAAGGAAGAAGGGAATTTTGAAATAAAAGAAAGAAGAAAAGTAATTGGGATAGTTTTATGGCTAGTTAATCATTATGGAACAAACTAATAAACCTATAAAAAACCCACTTTAGAATAAATCGTAACTAGGCTGCCTCTAAAACTATGGTGCTAAGAGTACCATCTGAGTTAATTTATCCTTATTACCATCATTTCATACCTTAAGAGCAGTTTGAAATTCTACCTCTTGCTCTGTTTATCCAAGGCCTTGTACAGTGGGAACAAGTACAGCAAGTATGTAATCAATTCCCTTAGCTAATCTTCCTGCTTATCTGTACTGTGTTTGAGTAGGAAAGCATTTTGTTTCTCCTTTAATCAAATTACAGCTTCCATATGTGCAAGTGTTTGTGCAACCTAGCAAAAGGAAGGCCCATGGTTTTGTAGAACATACATCTGCACAGGGTCTGCTTGGGACAGCAGATACCAGGTCATGGATGTCTCTGATCTGCAGGCAAGGCCAGCTGGTGTCTTACCTTGGCAATAGTCATGGCTCTGATTTTCTCAATGTCAATCATGCAGTAATGCCAGGACACCAGGCTCTTCATGTTGATATACAGCTGGTTCCACAAGGCTAAAATAGCTTCATAGTATTGCTCAATTCTGGCATGAGAAAAAAAAAAAAAGCACGATCAAAATGCATCTATCCTTGCAGCACAGCTACAAAACATCCCAAGAAATATCCACCAGATGTGGAGTGTGTTAAGGCTCATTCTCTACTTGAAAAAATCTTGGAAATTAATTTACACATGACTTTCATTAGTACAGATGAGAAAAACCTTGTAGATAATAACATTTAGACATTTCTAGGCCCCAGCCTAGACCCCAGCAAGTTTCACTGAAGTGAGTTTCCTCAAGTCAAGGGTCTAGTCCATAATCCCCCACCTTTAGGGGCAGAGGGAGTACACTCTGATCAAGGCACAGAACAAACTTTGTGACTGGTTGCTATTTTGAGCGAACTCTAGTCCCAGTGGCAAGTGTCCAAACTCAGGCAGCAACTCACTTGGTAGCAAGATCCACTGCCAGTGGGTTGGGGGGTGGGATGATAAGACTGACAGATGGCACCAGCATATCCACTCCTCCGGGGCCGGTCACCAGCCACTTGCTGCGCTCGTTGTTGTCCTTCAGGATACACTCATCTCCCTTGCGCACTGTTTTCTGGAAGGGATGCAGAACAATGTTTTTCCTTAGTCAAGCAAGGTGGGGCTTCCAGGAGAGACAGACAAGGAAGATGCACCTAGATCACAGAAGCAGGAGTGCTTCCCAGCTGCCAGGTCTGGGTGTGCATCTCAGCTTCATACTGGGGCAATAGATCAGTACAGATCAACCCCTTCCCCCTGAATCTGGTTTCCACATGAAGAAAACCCAAAAAAGTCCAAGCGTGAGCCAGGGAAACTCTGAGCAGTTGCCAGCCTGGTACATCATCAGACCTGCAGCTTGCCCCCACAAAGACTGAATGTGGACACATGGCCTGGTAAGCTGTGCAACCATGCATGGCTTTAAGCCAGTGAGCTGAAGGCATGAGGATATTTAGCGCTCATCCATATTTGCAAAGGGACTGGGAGTGAGTGTGGCAGAGCCAGATCCACCAGCTCCAACTGCCAGAAATCCTGACACCAGGCATCCACGGGTGTGGCCATGGTGCAGGAAAAAGCACATAAGCAGAAAGCACATCTAAGTTTACTGTTAAAATACAGAAATAAACCCCAGCAGCCTCAGTACTGAGGAGGAAGAAAAAACATCACTATTCATTTCACAGGCCATCCATAAAAGAAACAGGATAACTGTATATTCCAATGAATAACTGTATATTCCTCACTTCTGTTAGATGAGTTGTTCACCTAAAGATCCAGAGAGCCACTGGAAAGGTGAGCAATCACCAAAAAAAAAAAAAAATGGTGTGCATGCTGAGAGGCATCTGTACAACAATATTAGTCTTATTATCAACAAGACTTTTAAGTTCAAATTTGAAATATGAGTATTAATGCTAGATTAATAATAGTAATTTTGACTAGATTTATTAAACCAATAAGAAGCTACTTGTTTATGCATAATGGCAAGAAAGACAGAGCTTTTTCTGTCAAAGAAATTCAAGATGACCAAAAGGAGATAAAGGGGTTACACCTATCAGCTCAATGGTTTGCTTACTAAGTAATTTGCAATATTCTAGTTTACATGATGTCCATTCACAGCCAAAAAGGGATACAATACCAGATCCTGCTTGTAGTCACACAGAGCCTTGAGAATAATGGGCTTGTTACTTCGATAGTCTGGGTTCCGTGGCTTCAGCTGCACAATCTTCCTGGATTTATTCACCAAACTCTGCACTTGCCTCTTGTATTCAAGAATTCTCTCTCGTTCATTCTGCAAAGATTATTTACATGTTACAAATTTATTCTAAAGAGAAAAGGCATCTAGTTCTTGCTGTTTTATTAAAAGAGGGATACATCTGGAGCTTATAGTAGGCAAAGCTTACTTTAGCTCCAATGGGATGAGTCTTTGGCCTACAATGTAAAACTGCAGTTTTAAAGAGAGCAGAGAAACATCTAACAAAGTATCTTTGTAGCTCTTACAAGATGCAAAGATTGCAAAGTTTGCAAAATTTGCATAGCAGGTTTTTCATACAGATCTTCAATGTGGTTAAAGTGGTGTTTAAGAAACACAGGCAAAAATTGAAAGAATCTAACTAAATGAATGCTAACAGAAAAAGAGAACAACTACACTTTCAAACCTGATTTAATTAATTGGCCTTTTACACCACTGACCATTTTTTCTCCAATTTGGGACTGTAATGCTAAATTCATGATAAGAAAACAGCTAAAACAGCTGACTTCTATCCTTTGAAAGAGACTACAGTGGTAGAGTGACATGATGAATCATTTATCAAAAGCATTTATCCTTTGAGACAAAATCTATTCTATCACCTAAGAATAAAAGTATTCCTTTTTTTTTCATTCGTTAGCATGTCAGAAACTTGGGAGTTTGTTGGACTCATTCCAGACTTAAAAATATAATGGTCTCAAGTTCATACAGTACTGTATTTAAATACTGCAGTGCACTTGGGTTTACATTTGGTATCTAAAGAGGGCAGCTGATTTCCCAGAAAAGCAGAACATAACCTGTCAGGCGAGTGTGACAGTACCTCCAGCTCTTTGATCTGCTCCAGCAAAGTCTGCAGTGACATGCTCTTATCACAGATGAACTTCTTTCTGATAGAGTCTTGTAAGTTTTTCAGGTAGCACTCTGTGGCTTGAGCCTCTTCAAAGAACTGCAGAGGAAAAGTTGTGAATTTGGCTGTGTATAGCTCTTCAAAATGTATGCTAAAAGTTGATGGATTCCTTTAATGAGAAATCCCAGCTCACCTCTGGCACAATATGGCAACAGTGAGCTATGCACAATAAATTTATCTTTGATGGGATTCACACTTTTTTTAAAAATAGCGTGAATTCTCCACGTCACTACTCACCTGAAAGTAAGCTGCGTTCTCCTTCAGATGAACATCAATACATTTGGTGATCTGAAGAATCCAGCTCCACTGAGTTTGCAATGTATCCATGTAGGCCTAAGAAAAACATACACATATGTAACATACACAATTCAGGCCACCACACTGATCCCTCTCCCACACCTAGACTCAAGTAAAATTACCTACACTCCACACAAATGCAAATGAAAAATCTCCTAAAACAATTCATGCACACCAGAACAATGTAATTCATGCAAATGGTTTCACAACTTCTAAGCATCACCTAACTAAAATGAGTTAAATATCTGCTTGTGAGACACAAAGAGAAACCTGTTCATGACCTGAATTTGTTTGATCAAAATAAAGCCCAAGGTGCACTAACAAAAAGGGGTGAAATGCGCAAACAGTAGTGGAAATAAAGTATTTCGGCTGCAAATGGCCATGTTCGCCTTCTTTCAGGGAACACCTCCAACCATGACATTTTATGCTGGTTGTTTTTAGATTCAAAACACTCAAGCAGCCATAATGTATATTCTTTAAAAAACTCCACACAACTTTCACTTCACTGCTGGGGCTTAAAAGAATCTTTCCTTTAAAAGAGAAACTGACTACAGGAGAAATAGGATTTTATACAATATGGTAACAGTTAACCAAGTAAACACACTGAAAGGCAGAAAGGATTTTTTTTTCCCTTTTAGCTTCTTCAGTTGCAGAGCTCTTACACACTCTTGAAACTGCAACAACTACAGCATTTCCTAATAAAATGAAGTGTTACAAATTGTTGCAGCCTTTTTAATTAAAAAGTAAGTGTACACCAAGCTGTGAAAGCAAGAGGGTCTTGGCTAAGCTGTAGAAAGGCACTATGAATTTCAGCTGCAGAAAGTATTTGCACCTGGATAAGACATAAACCCTCAACAAAGGGTGTGGCTTTTTTCAAAACATGCCTACTAAGACAGCAGAACAGCAATTATATGCCTTCCCACCATAACTTCTGCACTGTAGTCAGCTCAAACAAGATTCAGCAATTTCAACACACTCAGATAACTCCCTAAGCTTAGAATTAATTTTTGCTTGCATCTGTCACCATGCAGTTGTTAATGGTCAGGTTTGTAGAGGAAGGTAGTAACATTTATTAGAGCAGCTCATACAGCTGGGTAAAATGGACATGATTTTGGGCAGGCAAACCCTTCTCGAACACAAATGCAGCACTTTGTATGTGAGCTTTCACTGAGAACTTTTCCCATGTGGCAACTAAAAGAGCAAGTGAAATCACAAAACGTCTGACTCACCTCGATTTTGTCTGAAGCAGGATGCTGATTGAGCACTAGCTGGTCACTCTCCTGCTTTAGCTTGTTGAGTTCTTTTTCTTTAACCTCCAGTTCACTCATACGTTTCTAAATAACCAAAACACGGCATTAAACAAACTCCAAAGGTACAGTGCACAGGATGACTTCCTTAAAATTTCCCAGATAGTTGTGATAATGTAAAATTATCCCCTCTAACACTATGAAGTGTTTCCATTAGGTGTACTGAAGTTAATTATGAAGACAGTACAATCAACGAAGGTGCAATCATCTCAATTCTAGTCTCTAGGCTTGCCATTTCAGAGAGCAAAGCACACAAAGTTCGGCCTTTCTTAAGAATGATGGAAGCAAAAATGACTGCATCTTGCAACATCCAGAACAACTGAACCAAAAAAAAAAAAAAGGCACCTCCATAATAGTGTGAACTTTAATTCCTTTTTCAATTCGCTGATAAGCACCAATACTGGTTAAACAAACACACACGCTCAATTTCCCTACACACCCACAGATGACAAGGAGCTGGGCAATCTACAGTTGACTGTGCACGCAGTGTGCTGCTGGCAGAACCATCAGAGGAAGACCTGCTCTACTTCCTGGTGACAGATAATCAGGGCCAAATACAGGGACCTCTGACCCCTGCATAATCCTGACAGGGAGAATTAAAACTGCTTGATTCAAGTGTCTTAGTTTGGCATGCCAACACAATGACTATGAGCACAAGCTGTGGTGATCACTGGTCTGTAGTGGACTGTACCAAGTGTTCAACTCACTGAATGGGAGCAAAATCCTCCAAAAAAAAAGTCCTGTCCTCACTCAAAACATTATTGCATAGTACTTTATTGAAACCTGTTGATAAAAAACCCCAGGAACTTCAAAAAAGTGAAGCAACGCCCTGTTTTAAGTCTCTCCCAAGGGACGCTGTTCCTCCCTGACTATTCCAAGAGAGGGCCGATGGAAAGCGCGGGGAGGTTGAGCTCTCTTACAGAGAAGGATTCCTGTTTCCTGGCAATATCAGTGTTCCTGTCACTCCAGTCATAGAGGAGCTCCTCTTCCTCACAGTCATTGATCCACATGATCTCTCTGCTGGTGGCCTGGATGAGGTTCTGGAATTGACGAAGCTGATCCATTCTCTCAAAGGAGTATTTCTGCAAGGAAGTACAGAAATGAGAAGCCATAAACACATAAATGCCTGAGCTGGGTGGAGAAAGGGAAGCCAAGCATACAGCACAGCTTTTTTTTTTTTTAATTCTTTTTTTTTGCCTTTTTTCCTTTTTTAAATAAAATAACAGTAAAACCCACACATCTGTAAAACCTGTTGGCAATGGAAAGCAGGTGTGCCTGGGTTTATTGAATCATGAAACCTGTCGGCAATGGACAGTGGACAATGTGTCAGGATTTATAGAACAATGGGAACCTGATGTCAGGAGCTTCTCAAAGTTATTTCAAACGTGTAGCGGATATGTAGTCAGGCAAGCATAAAGGCATGGAGGGAAGTACAAGAAATGTCTGAACATTTAACATCCTTTTACTTGCATTTGCTGCTCATAGTTCATCCTAGATGTTACAGCAGCATCTTTTGCACAGTTGACACTTCAAGAAAAAATTGTTTGACTTCACATCATAATATACCTCCTGTTACTTGAAATCAGGTTGCCAGGAATCAGATTCTGATCCCAAGTGTTAAATAAACCATGTGCACAAGATTCTCACTGTGTTTTACATTAAGATCCACAGCAGGGAAGATGCACAGCCCCACACAGAACTTGATTCTAGTCCCACCTCTGAGTAACTTTTTAAGCTCCATATACAGCCTGATTTCATCACTACATTTACTCCCATTAAGGAGGTAGAGTTCTACTCTTCACCTGCTTAGTGACCAACCCCCTTCACCTGGTGCAAACTAGAAACTTCCTTGTGGGACTAAGTCAATTATACAGCAGGCAATGCATTGATCTCAAGTCCATGACTCAAAATGAATCTTTCAGAAACTACAAAGCACTTTCAGTTTACTGCTGAATAGAATTATTTAAATGTGCATCTGTCACTCTGTCAAAACCTGAAAAGCCCCTTGGCAATCACATAGGTGTTAATAAAGCAAACAGGGTCTCAGAAATGACCACATCCCATGCTTACCAGCAGGCCTTCATATTCTTCCTCCAGCTGATGAACCGCAGCCTTCTCCCGCTGGAACAGAGACAGCAAATACTTAGTGAGCCTTTTACAAGTTGCCTATTTGCTGGTATTTCCTTTACAGTGTCAATATCATAATAATTGCAGGTGGTAACCTGCAAATGCCTGCAAGAGATATCTGTCAATAGCAGATTTGCTCCACTGGATGACTCAGGAAGTACAAAACCAAGGCTTGGACAAACTTATTACTCTCAGGGATGCTTGGAATATAACCAAGTCTGCACATAATCTGTAATACCAAAACAACACTCAGAACTGAATTTCTTTCTGCACCAAACTCCTACACCAGCTAGTCCTAGCACAAGCTTTGGAGATTGGACCTGTCTGCTCATATTGTATTTTATACTAGTTCACAGTCTTTATCCCTATTTCTATGGCTGGAAACCTGCCCAGCCTTGGAACTGGTATTCCACAGGGCAGACTATCACCTTTCCTATTTGAAGCAGAAGGGAAAAGGGAGCAAAATCCTTTTCACTCTTCAGCTTAGTTGAGAGATGAGGGCTCCAGAACAGACTGCCTTTTTTTGAGATTGAACTCTCTCCTGCCAAATAAAAGAAAAGATGAATGGAAATGAAAAAAGCCTCCTCTCTCCTATACCTAACTGCTGGGCTGATAGGAGAGGAAGTTAACACCGCATTTTCAGTCACTTCTTTATTCCAATCACAAAATTCAGAGGGCAACAGAAGTCCCAGAGGAAAGAAAAAAAAAAAAAAGAAAAATAATATCAACACTTAAGAAAAGCTTTAATCTTAGCCCGGAATTTGGGCATTTTTCACAGAAAAAAACTTGATGACTCAAGGCTGCATCTGAGCACCCACCTTATTCTTTCACTTTCTTGTTTAATATACTGAGACAGCAAGTGAGAAAAATCATTCTTAGTCATTTGTCTCACAAATAATATGGCAATATTTATTTGCCAGCCTTGGTGCACAACAACCAAAAGCTAAATAGCTACTAAATTTTTATTTTAAAGTTCTGAGGAAAGAACTGAAACACAAAATTATCAAGGAATTAAGAGTTGAAAGCAGTTGCTATCATGACATCGGTGCTTTCTGAAAAGAGGATGAACTTTTCAACATTCCTTTTTTGTGGTGGAACACCAGTAAGCCGATGTTATACACCTAGACCAAGTAATGTGTAAGGGAGGACAGTAATTACCAGATCTGTTTTGACTTTGTCCAGGTGCCAACGATAGTCTCCGATGGCATTGTGAGTTCTCCTGTGCTCACAAATTTGTTGCTCAATGGATGCTGCCTCAAACCCCCACTTCACTTGCTCCATTTCAACCTGGGAACAAGAAACAGGATTGGTCTTTCATTTCCAATATTATTGCCTAAGTTGGAGCGAAAGGAATTCAACTGAAGGAGACTTTGTGGTAGAGGGTAAAACTGAAAGAAAGAGAAGTTCAGGATAGGGGATTACAGTTTCTTTAAATTACCATCAATTAAACTGTGTGACAGGCTCCCAAAGCAGGAGAAACAAAATAAGAAAAATATTTCAGTTGTTTATAGTTACATTAGATGAAGCACACTCAGTAGTGTATTTTCATCTGGTTTTCTTTGGACCAAACTGTTATTTTATGTTCTACAGTAAAATTACTTTCTTATCGCTCTGAAAACAAACCATGACCTTATCAAACAATGCTATTCATGCAATTCATGTGAAAATGCCCAGTTAAGTTCTATAGCCCAGTACACCAGATTTCCATTTTAATTTTGCTCATGTAAACTTCAACAACCTCAGTTAAATGCAGTCACACTAAAATAATTCCACAGAAGATAAACTGAAATGATTAGAAAATGTGTTGTTTGTCTTTCATTTTGGCAACGTTTATTGCAGGATGCCAAGTGAAAATGCCTAGAAACAGCCTTGAAAAACAGTAACACACCTGCTAATTACTAACAAAAAACCTGACTGCTGTTCCTTGTTTTATATTTTTCAAATATGAAAAGCCACCTAACTTTAAATCCAGCTCCTCAAACTCCAAATTCTCTTTTATGCTGCAAAGACACACTACGACTCTGTCTGAATGCCTGTCTGTGCACATGCCCAGTAAAGAAAAAGGAATCCTAATCTTAGGTTAGGATTTGATAATTACCAGCCTGGAGTCAAATCTCTATGAGTCAACACATGACAAAGCCAGAACTCAAGTAGGGGTTCAAAGGCAGTGCTGAAAACGATCCAAGAAATGAAACCATTTTTCATTCACCTATTTACAAGTTAGAGGACTTTGACCCTTCTCGTTGTATTTAAACAGTCTAAAGAGACTGTAGCAACAGTGGCAGTTGTGGCTGGCTGCCATATGCAAACAAAGGCTGTCTGGATTTCGCTGCACTTTCCCCAGTTCTGCACTGGAAATTTGACCAACCCTCCCTACCACTTGATTCTCCTACCAGCAAACCATCCAGACAGAAAACCAGAAAAACAGCAAAAGACTGCAGCTGCTCAGAATTTTTTCCCACATCTCACCACATTACTAGGGGAAACATTATCCCAGTCTCAATGTGAGCAAGTAATGGGACACAGCAAGACGTGACAGAAAGAAGCGGCATCGTGGCAAGCTCAAAATAAATTTTCCCAGTGAGGTAAGTGCTTACTGGCCCCACCTCAGCTTTGCTGTAGAGATGAAGGAGAAAAGAGAGAGAGAGAGCCTTTTACTTTCACAGGAGGTTTAGTGTGGGAACACAGCTATAAAGCACTTGTTTATGCTCCCTCTGTTTAGTGAGGGGTGTCTGAGCAGGGTGTCACATGGTGTCTTTGGGAGGTGCAGCCTGTTCACCATCTTTCATCGCTGGAAGTGTGCCCAGAGCCTGCCCAACATCACTCCTCAAGCCATGGCAGGTCTGACCATCAGACTCCTCTCCCACAGCATGTGTAGAGCAATAATGTCAGCTGTTGCTGTCCAGGCACAATGCTTATACACATTACCACTCAAGGAGTGCATCTCCACTTCCCCTTCCTCCTCTTAAACATGCCACACTGAAAGACTATAACTAGCACTCACTTAAAAATATGGCAGTTCTACAGAGCTCTACCCTCCTCATTTGGTTTGTGTAAGAGCCACCTGGCAAATGCCATACGCAGACAATAATGACAGAATCACAAAGCAACAACGTAATAAAGAGAGATAAAAATAATGCAATTTCAATTTACAAGGAGTCTGCAAAGTGTGACTTCAGTCACCTTGTTCCATCCTCCCTACCTGTCTCTTCTTTCCAGCCAGAAAGGGCTGTCCAACCACAAACTTACAACTTTCACTTCAACACACAACTTTCACCTCAGCAGCACAAAAACTGTGTTTTCCACTCCAGGTTACATCAGCAACAGCTGTGAATTGGCAAATTTGTTCTCAGAATGCAATAAACAGTAGCTTCAGCACTTCTATGTGCATTTCAGCACTGACTTCTGAAAACCTAATCCCATAGCAATCAACTCTACCTCTCTGTGACAAAGACAGACTAGAGGGAGAGAATAATTCTAAAATACCAGACAATGTCTAAATCCATGAAGATGGTCCTCTGTGTAAAGGGTTAAAATAAATATGAATCAAAGGAAATCTGTGCAAGGAAGGAAGGAAGGAGGAAAATACTGAGCACAATCTCTAACACAACTATGCCAATGCCTTTTGTTATGTTAACACCTATATTTCATTTAGCATTCAAATCTAACTTCCACACCTCCTCCTCTGCAAAAGAAGACCCCAATCCATGTTTGGATTTCAGTGAGAATTTGCTATATGTACAATACTGGGAGGGAAAAAAGGGAACTTGGAATAACATGTGAGCATTCATGTGTACCTTTACTTTTCTACTGGCACCCAAAACAACACTACATATGAGGTGACATTCATAAACAACACCAAGTTTTAGCATTGTCACTGCTAGGTTTTGCACAGATTTACCTTCTGCTGCCTCATCCAGTTTAAACATTCACTTGTGACACGTTTTGTGTACTCATCCCAGCCCGAGCCACTCTGGGAGGAGAAGCAGCCACCACCTTTGGAGCTGGCCCTCCTGGCACGGGGAACACTGATGGCTTTGTACAGGGCACGCATCTGCTCCTGGAGCTGGAGCAGCCTGAAAGGGAAAGAACCACTTAGTGTCTGCGAGCAAAACACCCAGAAAACACACAAACAATGCAATTTCTCTCTCCTACTGGACCATCAACTATTCAAAAGAAAGTGTTGAAAGCAAAGGCCATGGAAAAAATATACTGACTAAGATTTCATGGAGACAATTCAGGCGTGAATTTCTATCAGAAACATATTACTGCAAGACCCTTCTCCATGTTAGGTGACCAAAGAGATTTAGTTCCACCTTACTGATTTCTACTACACCCTGCAACACAAGTGAAGGTGAGCATTTGAGGTGCCACAAACTATCAGTCACATTACCGACCCCAACCCTTCCCTGACAATACCTCTTCTGATACATGTCACAGGGCTGGCCCATCTGCCTCATCTCTCTGATCAGCCCATCCAGGATGTCCATTTGGTCATTTGCCTGGGCAAAACAGTCTTCCAGTTCCCTGTTCCCTCGAAGTGGGACACCATCCCCATATTTCAATTCCTAATGAAAAAAAAGGATGGAAGATTAAATTAAATATTCATTATCTAAGCTTCCTTTGGTTGTCTTAAAAGAGATATTGTGAGGATGAGTTTTTTTTAGGAAGCATGGTAAGTTTCAATTGCCATGTCTCTGACTGCCCATTTTAACTGGCAGAAGGCTGACTAGCAAAGGATCCACAGTCATTGGAAAGTCCTTATTAAAATATAATATGGAAAAAAATGATTAAAATGTAATTCAAACAAAACTTTCCATAAAGAGCAGCACATCTTGATGTTTATTTCAGTGGAGCCAGGGCTTCACAGGGTGTTCTTAAGACATTATGCTTTTGTGTTCAGAAGATGAGAAGGAAACACTGTCCTAGTAGGAGATGATAGATATTGCTCCTGATTTTCCACAAGGTTCCCTGAAGTTCTAAGACTTCCCCCTCCTGGAAAAACGCAAGCAGTACCATCTGTTTGGGTCCAGCTCCATGCCCCATCATATTTGCATCCCACCTCATCACCCAAAGTCTAGGAAAATTCTCTAGGCACCCTCTCAGTGCAGTTGGACCAGCATGGTCATGGTGTTTCAACCAGGAAGACATAACTCTTTGACCTTATCCCACACTGACACAGCCATGCTGAACAAAACATAATGCAGCTGTGACCTGATTTTGCAAATAAAATATTATGGACCTCACTGCTCTGTCCCTAAGAAAGAAACAAAGCAAGCTATGCATGTTGTGGCAACAAGCTGGAACTAAACATCTCTTTCTTTCAACTTCACTGGAATAATATTAATCCTGAACAAAAGGCAGTATTTACTCTGGCATTGATTTTTATATAAACATGCTCACACGTCCTGTATCTCTGAAAAGGAAGTGAACTTCCAACCACAGAGTTCAGTTCTGAAAGAATTTTCTGTCCACAGAGGGTCCAAAAGTGCGCATTAAATCACATTTACTGCCAGAACTGTGAAAGCGTTTCACATCTCAGTGGCCTGAACAGCAGGATGCACTTACCACCCTGCACCTCCTCTGACTTCAGCAGGAACAGAGGACACTCCATGTTTGCCAGGAGTGAATTTAGTTTAGCATCAGTGAGTAACCCACCCCCAAGCACTCTGGGTTTGTACCAGATACTGCAGACATTATCTGTATGTATTTGAGCTGAAATAGCCAGGAAGACTTTAATCTAGCTTCCTTTACTTCTTCAGGAATCATCTGGAAAAATAAAATAAAGGTAATGAAGGTATTTCCAAAGGTGGCTCAGGTTCATTATGGCCCTGAAAACTATGACAATATCCTACAGAACACACTAAGAGAGTGTAAGTAGTCATTAGTAACAGGTGTTATCACTGACAGTGGTCCTGATCTAAAACTGAAAAATAAGAAGCAGAAAAATCTGCTTGAGGGTGGGCTTGTTTTTTTAAAAAAAATCAAGAAGACCCCTTTTATTAACCAGATGCATTTCAATCAGTTTTACTGGACAGAGTACAGAGGGAAGAAGAAGACCTAAGAAGGAGGTATGTCATACCACTCCCAGTTTCCTCACACAAACAGCTGAAAGGGGAGAAAGGAGATGAAGAAGCAGAGCCTGTGAGTCCAGATAACACAGAGTATGTATGTAATATTCATAATCACTTTAGATAAGAAGAACAAAAAGCACTCACAGGCTGTACAATGAGCTCAGCTCGCGTCAGGCAATCCGAACAGTTTTGCAAAAGCTCCTGGATGGTGTTCTGGCGTCTGGACATGGTACAGGTCCCATTCTGGCTGTTGTGGGGGAGAAGATGATGAAGTAAATACAGAGAAATTGCACACTTTGAAGAAATGCAAGAAACACAAATTCAGAACAGTTAAGAGAAGCTACACGGAATAAGCCACCTCATATGCGTTCACAGACACACACACACACATTAACTGCACTGTGAAATTTTAATGACAATTCCACAATGGCAGAGCCACCTTATCGTCCTGCAACAGCAGGCATGGACTGACTTTGCCACAGATAGAGTAGAACGTGGAAACTGGCATGCCATAAAGGAGAAAGTTCTTCTTCCACCACAGGTATTTGTAGCTTTGATAGACAAAACTTTGGCAGCATTACAGTGAGAATGAATTATTCACAATCTTTGTTAAAATCAATACATTAGAACTCAGCCTTTGTGTGATGTAATTGTTCATGTTATCACACCAGCCATCAAATGTCAGGGCACACAAGGAAAGCAGGATTCTCACTAGGCAAGCACAGGGGCACACAAGTCCATACAAGTGTAAGAGGAACCCTTTTATCAGCAGAAATGCAAAAAGCTACTGCACTGTTTTAGGAATGAATTGCAAGACGCACAAGCTACTACACAAACAGATGTGGGGCCTGGAGTCAGAGGACATGCTTTCCTACAAATATATGAAGTGTGAGTTTGGAGTCTCCAAGCAAAACTCCAGAACTAAAAACACTAGTGGGGGAAAAAACCAAGGTGAGTAATGGGGTCATTACTGTTGTCTTGCACATAATCTACTGCATCCATACTGCCAGAATGTTGCTTTTCCAGCATTTAGGATTCAGCCATCAAAGTGAGCCACTGTAGTTGAATGGGGGTGAGGTGCTTCAAGTGAGGGACCATTGCTTGGTGATGGGATCAGACTTCCTAAGCAAGCCCAGGCGGCTCCTAAACCCAAACACTTGCCAGTGAAACTAAAATAAACCACTAACAGACAGTAAGAGCCAAGGTGTTTCCAAGCCTTGCCTAGTTTTCTAACTCCTGTGCTCACAGTAGGTAACTTTTTCCATTACAAATCACTGAAGAGACAAACATTCCTTACAACACTAAGTGCCAACAAGAGTACCAGTGTGAACCTGTCCAACTCAGAGCCAGCAAGTAATCTGCATCCAATGGAAATCTTTCCACTGACTTGAACAGACTCTGACCATCCTTCACAAAAGGAATTGTGACAATGAAAAAGCAGAACTGTCCTTGGCAAAATCACTGGAGTGGTGAGAAACATTCAATATTTTTAAGAACTCTTCTGCAGCATGGGCTTCTGATGCACCAGCAGCCTGCCGTTCTCCTACCAGCTCATCTTGAACAACTAGAAAAAGTTTGAGCAACTTTTCCTGCCAGGGAACAGACCCTCAGGGGTGTAGAGACAAAACTGCAGAGTCACTGGGTGACATATAACAAGCTGTACACACGCAGACCCCAGCTTGCACTGTGACCCTTTGGCTGCAAAAACGCTGCGCCCCACTGTGCAATGCACCCCCGTGTACCTTGGAAACGGCTTAAAGAAAACAATTATGAAAAATAACATAAGGGTCTGATTTTGTGCCAGCTTCCTTTTCTAAATCATTCGTTCTCCTTAGGCATCACTGCTGTGTTTAGATTTAGAAATAGCTGACTGCACCTGAAATTTACATTTAATTACACTCACAATTATTCTCATGAATGAAACATAACAAAGAAGAGAAAGGAACCTTTCAAGCAATTTTCTCTTTTTAAAACACTGGAAGAGTATTTTTTCTTGAATCACTTTTTTCCATCATGTTCTGGCAGCTACAAATGCTGGATACCCATTAAAGCCAAATGAAGTATAAATGATGACTAGATTTATACTGTTACCAGTCAGTCTATCTCCTCTGGCTTCAGGATAACTTCACTGAACTCAAAGACATTACTGCACCATGACAAGAGGTCTAAACGATAGCTATTATAGTTAACACGGTAAGAAATTGTGAAGAAAGGCTATTTTCAAATTAAATTATTAAATTAAAATATAAAGAAGTAGAAATACAAGCATTTTGTGTTCAGTCTAATGATGTTGGAATGCCACATCCATAATTGTTGTCCAAATGATCAAAAACAATTGAAAATCTGAAGATGGCTAAATATAGATGCACAAAACTGCTTCAAAAGCAGGAGCACAGGCCTTGAAATGAGAGGCTTAAGTACACCCTATCTAGGTCTTCAAACAGAGTAACAACAAATTACTTGTTTACAGTTCACAGGGACCTTCACAAGAAGAAAGCAGCATATATTTAAGGCTCTCCAATGCAGCAGATAAAGATATAACCAAAATAATGGCAGAAGCTGGAGCTATACAAATTGAAAGCAGAAAAGAGCATACTATTTTATTAATGCTTTCTTTGTTCTTAAAAATCTAACCAGTTTTGCTGGTGAAAATACACAGATCAATCCTATGATAATGATAAAAAGGTCATGGCCTGTTAGAGGCACTGGCTTTCAAATCTGTCAGAAGACCAAACAGAGCTACATGGCGTTTATTGGGGACAGAAATCAGAAACAGCAGATGCCAGCACAGGAGCTGATGTTTGATGGCATAGCTCCACCAAGCCAACAGGAATCAAGAACTTCAAATCTGAAGGGGATTTAGCTGTACAAACATGCCCAAGGGCATAAATCAATCTCTGAACTTAAAAAATAAAAATACTTAGTAAGACAATACTTCAACAGACATCTGCTGATGTTGATACATCGGATGGCACTAACACAATCTCTCAGGGACACATCTTCAATACTTTTCATCCATGTGACAGAAAGGTACTTCATTAGCAGTTTCAAAGTCCCTCAGTAATATCTACCTCTTAATGAAGCCAACAGGCCTTTAATGGGGATCAGCAGATCAAAACAGAAACTCCAATTCAGAGTAATAAAACAACCAACCTTGAGGCAGTAGGAAAGAGACAGCCAAAGTAAAATCATATCCAACACAGAAAATACTGGACCAAAGAAACTGAGGCAAACCCTGAACATGCTGGACAGCATCATAGCATGGAGGCAAGAACAAAGCTGGATTTTTAAAGTAAAAACATGTAACCTACATGCTACATAAAAATATATTTATGTCCCTTAGACAAATGTAGGATACCAACAATCCTCAGAGAACACAGATTAAGTGGGTTACTTTACATGGTATTTTGTCAGTGTCTCTCTTGTTTTGTCTGATTTTGTTTACATGAAACTGAATGAGTTTAGAGTAATGTTCGGTCATTGTAACACCTACTGCTGCTATGACAATTTGATTTAACTCTGGCAGGATCTAAACCTCGAACCTGTGAATAGGGTCCTGTTGTATCCAACACTGGAGGCACACCATGCAGTGAAAATATGGGCAGATTTTTCATTTGTTTTACTGCACCCCTGCAAATGCAAGATGTTATCAACTATTCCAGCAGATATGGAAAGAACTGGAGGCTGGTCTTTTAGCAGGACTCATAACAAATGAGCGCAGGGTCTACTACTAATAAATACATATATTTGCAATAATCTATTTGCTGTGCTAGTTTGGTTTTGTAAACCCTGCAGAACAGTGCTGAGTGAACAGACTGGACTGCTTCTGACCTTAACTATGTATTTGTCCCTACGACTCATTTTAGACCATGGCATTTATTTAGAAGGCAACCCATTAATTTCGAAAAGGTCCTATTAAGCAGAGTTCTTTATTAAAATAACTTAATTTTAACAGTCATTAACTATTAAAGGAACAAAGGAAAACAAAAGGGGGTAGCGTCTTTGTTTTAAAATTACGAAAACACTTCAAAACACAGATGAATTGCTTCTACTTGGGATGTTGAAATGTAGGCCTGTTGCTCTCCACTGTCAGGAGAACCCTAGGAAAGGCATAGCATCTCCCTGCCGTCATTCTGTACAGGAGCCACCCTTTTCAGTGCATGTCAAGGCAGAACACATTGTTCCCTCATGGTCTCCCTGAGAAAGGAGAGGACAGCCAACCCCTGCTGCCACTGGGATTTGGGCAGGATAGCAGATCAGGCAACACCTCCCAGCTGGAATATACTGCCACTGAGCTAAATCCAGCCATTACCTTACTGTTGATCCTCAGTGTCCAAACTAGGATTTGTGCTTATCTGATGAGCAATACCCATGATTCTTACAAGACCCCCAGTTGTACTGAAACAAGACAGAACTATTCCTGCTTTTCCTAAAGGGGGCTGAGAAACATGCTCAAGGCCATATGGTGAGTTATGAGAGTAGAGACAGACATGTCAGTGGTGCCCACATCCCCAGAACACAGCAGGGCTGAGTACTGCTGGCACCAACTTATTCAAGAGGTCAAAAAATTATTCCAAATGATGCATTTTGAATAAACCAAATACCTTCTCTAAAAACACACCTTGCACCCTCACAGGCCCACTGGGGGAGCTGATATCATCACTGCAGAACCCAAGGGGCAAGACCTGCACACCCCCAGCACAAACACCTGGACTGTGGGGGCTGCGCTGGTGTCTGCCTTTGCCACTGCACATCTAGAGGCTGCTGGGTTATCCAGGGTGTGCCCAGAGAAGCAGGGCAAAGGAGACACAGAAACATATCCAGCAATTCTGAGGAGCCTTCCCACAGCTTCACAGCTCCCTAAAGCTTTGGGAGCACAAAGAGGTTGCTCTTGTCCCAAAGATCCCATTTAAAACAAATTAGAATAATCCTTGTTAAATTTTCCAAACCCTCCACAAAACTTCCAGCCTTTTAAAAATTCAAAGCTTTTTAATTTTTTTATTCATTCAAAAAATGGAGGAAGCTTTAAAGGAAGTCTTTTAGAATATCCAGAATATTGAATGATTCCCATAACTCAACAAGAACAAAAAAATTGCACTCCTTTTTCTTCACGCTTCCCACCCCCCTCCACACAAACTTGTTTGAACAAGCAAAAGATTCATAAAGGGATTACCTGGTATGCCCAGAGTAGGCAAGTCAGAAGAAAAACCTGACCCGGAATCTGCATTCCCAGCACAGAGCCTGCACATACCACCGCCCATCTGCCACCACCTGCCAGCTGGGTGTGTGTATGCTGGAAAACGCAACAGCATGAAGGTGGTGAATCATGACATCCATAAGAATATAACCAGAAGTTTAAATGCTGTAGTCCAGCTTTCCCCCTCCCGCCTCAAAGAAGGTGAATACAAACTGTCAAATCATCAAGAGTTCTCCCCATATGTCTCTGCTCTGACTAGGACCAGTTTTGGCACACCACAGGCTCACCAAAGTAGCCCCATCTGCCAAGTATGCACATAGACTAGGGTTTCCATGATGGGTGGAAACCTCAAAAGACCTCTGCATCTGGCACAATCAGGCTCTAAACACCATTAAAAATGTGCAAAAATCCAGTAGTCACTACTGAATTGTTGAATTATAACGACCCCTGAGGCTTAGTGCCTTCACAGCGTGCAGAGTTTCACAAGGGATCGTACCACACCTGTTCACAGGAATCCTCATGCTTTTTCCCACTGGTATGAATCACCAGGAGCAACAGAACCGTTCCCAAAGGCCGTACCTGCCCCATACGGCAGGCTGCTCACACGCTGCCTCTCCCACCTCCGCCTCTGGGAGAGGGAGGTGTCACACACCGGCTCTAGCCTGGACCATGGAAACACAGCTCTGCTGGAGAGCAGTCGCTCGAAACGCAGCAAACTCCCTTCTCCTGACAGAGGCTTTCACACCTGCACGTCCCTGCGGAAGAGAGCGCTGGGAAAGGCACAGCCTGAGTCCCTTCTCACGGCGTGGCAGCGTCACCATTTCCCTGCCAGCCAGAGCAGGGTGCAGGCTCTGCCGGCAGGGCAGGTATTCCGCAGCCATTCACATTCCTCCCTCGCCGTCTGAGCAGCGCAAACTTACACGCCAGCTCTGCCACCACTCCGCTTAGCCAGGACTCTAAAGATCCTTGTGAGACTGATGGGAAGGCGAAAGTGTGGCTTTGACTCGGTTTTCTCCACGTTTACTTTGTTTCTTGGTTTCTCAAAGTAGTGCCAAGGCATGGGAGGTAACTTTCTAACTCCTTTTCTAACTTGAAGCACAGAAGTTACACTAATCCTTAAGAAGAACTGTGTAAATTAATTCATGTTCATGTCATTCAGTGACCGTGAATCCTAGGCTATTTTTTCCCCTAATCTCAGCAATGACAAATAAAACTGCACATCTTGGCATTTTTTTTTCCTTTTCTCTCATGGTTTATCAGATTTTCTATCTCCATAGCAAAGACATTGATAAATATTTGACTGATGAATTGGCAGTTTAGCAGCGTGTGAGTCACTGTCAAGCTGAGTATCTGTACTCCGGGCCAAGCTCATCCTGAGTTCCCAAGCCAGAAGAAACCGGGAATGTTGTAAAAGCACCTTGCTGAGCCCTAAGGGTAGGGAGCGTCTCATATTGCTCTGTGAGTAATGTAATACTCAGCACAGACTTGTTTGGCAGAATACGCCCCAAACCTTACAAGACTAGACCCTAACTTGAATCCTGCTGCATTTAAAAATTAGGGTAGAGTGATCTTCCCCATGGAAAAAACGAAGCCACCATTTTCTGAGTTCAGTAGATGCCATTAAACTTTGGCACTGAATATGTCAGGCTAAATGCAATTAATAAAACCAGTTCCATAGATGATGGCTCTGATCCCAACAGCACAACAGGCAGAGCATTTAGGGGATTTTCTGCACATAAACGCACGTGCAAAATCAGGCAAAACTGCTTGTTTCATTAACTGACAATAAATCACTGGTTTTGAGACACATTTTAACTCTATTGGCACTGCTTAAAAATAAACCTATGCAACTCAGTAAGCTGGCAAACACACATATTCTGTTGCGAAAAAAATATTTAAAGTATTTGGTATGGTCAGATTTTTTTTCACATAAAACAATATGTAAATGCATACTTTTTTTTTTTTTTTTTTTTTTTTTTTTTTTTTTTTTTAGTGTTGATAATTGTCCTTAGTTCCACTCAGAAGTCTCACAATAAAGTAAACAGGAACTTTCATTGCAACCTCCTTGCCAGACATACCTTCCCAGAAAGGAGATATGAATATTATGTTAAAAAAAGCAAATGAAAGAATGTTGAAATAAAGTCGTTAACCTCTTGACCAGGTCTGTCCTTTCCACTCTTGCTACACCACCACTGAATGCTACAAAAAGAAGAACCTAACAAACTACAGGCTGGCTTAAAATATGTAACTAATGCTAAATTATAGGAAAGCATTTCTCCTCTAGCGAAAGTCGGGAGTGATCTAGTGAATCCAAATAGAGTTGTACCAGTGTAAAGTGAGGAAAAAGAGAACGGCCAGGAAGTAACACGCACTGCCATTCACTTTTCATGGCTGTCTCTTGTAAATAATAAAGGTATTTGCAATGAAACACCACTAGCAAGACAAATCCTCACACAGGCAGCACAGCAATGGCATTTTGGAGTCCTAGTGTGTGCAATCCTCAATGCTACAGTACTGAGTTGTTCTTATTATACAGCAACAAATAGATATTCTCACACTATTATATTGGTAACTGGATGTGTTCTAGCTGCAATTCGTTGTAACTAACTTATCTGTGCACACAACAAACCAAAGTCAAACAAAGAACTAAAACTAAGAACTGGGCAAAGTAACAAACAAAAAATCCACAGAAAGCAAGTTTCGTCATTCATTCAGTGGTCCTCTGACGACCTAAGCACTGTGCTCTCTAGGATAACCCTAATTTCTCTTTGGCCACTTATAAATCTGCTTGATATAAAAAAGCCTGCCTTTTCTCATCTGCTGTTTATCTATGTATGTTTAATTCTCACCCTTTTGCAATCCAATTATCTACTATCCATAAAATTATGGCTTAAATTCTAACACAAAATACATGACAGGGCTTCCTGAATCACTGGCATCCATTATTAGACCAATAGATTTAATACAGCCATTCCACACACACAGACCAGTCATCACCAGCTGTGCTTTGTGATGGTGTATACACACACACCATACAGCAGCACTGCTTCCTACAGCGACTGCAACTGCTTTTCAGTCCTGTGAACTCCCAGACAAGGAGATAAATGGAGAAGTCTTCATGATTACTGCACTCTGCAGAAGGTCCTTGTCAGACTTGATGTGCACAGATCATTGGTACCGCTGCATCTATGAGAACAGGCACTCCCCAAGCCAAGATTCACAGCTGGATTCACACCCTGCCTACAAGATCTTGACTGTGCTCACAGCACCAGGGCAAGCAGAAAGTTAAAAACAGGCGAGGACAGCAGACCTATGTTGCTTGTCATGTATCTCTGTCTGGTCCCTGCCACCAAACGTCAGGAATCGCTCTATAAAAGATCACGACTTAAATTCCCAGGCCTCACACAAGCTAGAAACAAACTCAAAAATTAACAAGAGAACATTTCCCACTAGTTAAAATGGTTTTATAGCCCTAGCTATGCAACTAATCGGAGAAGGCAGAGCCTGGGTGTATGGGGTATAAAGCAATTCCCTTCAGTTCAGCTTGTTTTGCGTCACTGAGCAAAGCGGGGGTTTATCAGCACAGAACTGTTGGGTCAATACAGCCAGCACAGACCCATTTACAGCCCCAGTGCAAATGGGAGACATTGTTTTTATTCCTGCTACTCTCTTGAAGCAGAGTCACCACCAGAAGCAGCTTTTTGAAAATAAGTTCTTCGCTTGCATTTAAAAGCCTTTTAGAAGTTAAGACGCCTCAGGGACGAACAGGATAAAGAAACTTGCAAGCTCGCACCTAGGGAATCCCACCGTGAGCAGGCTCACGGCAGCTGTCCGAAGGCGGCCCCGAGAGAGCGCGCCCGGGGGCCGGCTGGACCCGCACCTACCCGTATCCGTCGGAGGCGTAGTCCCCCCCGTAGGTCTTCTGGTAGTAGTAGGTCTTGTGGGTGTGGGTGGNCCTGGGCGTGGAGCCGCGCCTCGCCTGCGTCCTCCGCGCCTCCTCGGCGGCCGCCCTGGGTTCCTCCTGGGCCCCGGCCCCCGCCCCGCACGGCGGCCGCGGTGTCGCTCCCCGGTGGCCGCCCGGGCACCGCACGGCCTCGGTCACCGTCGCACCGGTGTTTCCACCGCCTTTCCTGGTGTGTGTGCTGCCCTCAGGAGTCGCCGGCGGAGGTTGGAGTCCACCTGAAACTTCCTTCCGAGCCT